>JAXIVJ010009281.1:27500-51729 GCA_036785665.1 Chirona hameri
CGTTTTGTTTATGATAAAATGTTGTCAGGTCTGTCTTATATTTCTAAGAGAATGCTTCAAATCATGTATGTACATTTTATATTCTGTCAATGAAGAAAACGCGACCGCGACAAAAGACAAGCATATCCATCGTCTCAATATTGCGTTTAAACATTCAAAATAATTATGATTGAAATATGCCGGCTAATCAGCTGAGAATCGATATTGGAAGGAACAATTATTCGTTTCGAGATGTTTGTCACGTTTTCGCTTCCGAGCACCTACCTGCTAAACCTATGCGTGCAAACCTTTTTCCCATGCGTTACATTTGTAAAGGAATAAACGGTGTCCAATCTTGAATCACATGGATTTTGACTAGGAATACACAGCTTTTACAAATACAAATGCAAATACAATGCCTGCAATGCCTGCAAATACACAGCTTTTCGTTAATCCAAATAAACCCGAAATCCCGTGTGTTCCCGGTGAAGCTGAAGCCACCCCATGCGGCCCCAAAGCCATCTCTAAATTTGCCAATGAGTTAACAGCTGTCATCGGATAGACGGGTCAACGATTCACTAATTAAAATAACATGTGCTTACATTGTCCCGGCGCAATGAGTCACCGTTTAAGACAGGGAGCAGCATGATGGGCGAGGGCATCGACCTTTGTTAATTATGTGACTGGTTCATGGTGTTGGGGATACAAAATAGTCTCTGGCGCCAAGCATAACAACCGAACATATGTAGGCTGTTCCATCGTGTATACGAGAACGAGACTTCTCGTACATGCGGAAACACAGGAATGTAGGAGCGCCTTTAGAAGTGGATGGCCAGTGAACGTGGTAACGTCATCAAAAGTGGGGGAGTTGGGGGTGAAATTTTGATATTGTTTCAAAAATATAATCCCCTATGCAAAATTTATTTGCGGACTTGGAGTTCTTCTCGTCTTGGTGTAACTTTAATTTCCTCATTTTTTTCATCTTACCAAATAAAAGACTAGAGCAAAAATTCTGACGAAAAAGTGGGGATGCGACATTCGCACTATCTGGTCGAAGGCAGCTGGCGCTTGGTAACGCCACAGCGTCCTCCACTCCTCCATCATGTCCAATGTTAGGCGGTAAGCATGCCGTGTAGACAGTTACCATGTCATGTAGATGGCAACCATGCCATATGTAGACGGCAACCATGTCGTGTAGACGGTAACCATGCCATATGTAGACGGTAACCATACTACATGTAGACGGTAACCATGCCATATGTAGACGGCAACCATGTCGTGTAGACGGTAACCATGCCATATGTAGACGGTAACCATGCCATATGTAGACGGTAACCATACTACATGTAGACGGTAATCATGCCATATGTAGACGGTAACCATGCCATATGTAGACGGTAATTTATTTATTTATTTATTTATTTATTTATTTGACGTCATCAGGTATTTCCACACAATAGGGCTATTTGAATACCTTCATCATACATTGGTGTAGCACATTTGCGTCGCAAACAATTGTCAAGAAGCTGCGTCAATAGATCAAGAAGCTTCAGTCAATATCTCTCTTACATGCCTTTTAAAAGTACACACACTAAGACGATGTAGATGATTGTCAATGGCATAGCAATTGTACAGTTTGGATCCACGGTATATGAAGGTGCGCTTTCCATGGTTGTTGCGGGGACGAACAAGCGATAGGTGAGATGATTGTCGCGTTTGTCGCAAGCCTGATTGATGGTTAAATGACAGGCTTTGGCGCAGTCCGACCGGCAGGTTTAATGTTAAAATCTTGTGCATCATACATAAATCAAAATATTCTAAAAGTTTCGGAACAGTGAGCCAGCCTAACTCCTTTAGGACATCTGAAACATGATCGTATTTCCGGCGACCAGAAATGACTCGTGCAGCAAAGTTGAGCACCTTTTGCAGTTCCTGAATTACACTTTTGCTAACACTACCATATACTTGAGTACAATATCTAATGTGAGAGATCACCAGAGAATCCACTATACGGGGCAGGACAGAAGCTGACAGAACGTGTTTGGCATGGAGGATTCCGATAAGAATACCAAAACATCGGTGCATGACATGTTTCACGTGCGGTTGCCACGACAGAGTTGAGTCCATAATCATACCTAAATTCTTAACACTTTCCGAGCACAACAAGTCCTCACCCATAAATCTCACCTTCGGCATAATTCCTATCCGAGCAATCTGACGCCTGTCACCACATACCATCAGTTCTGTTTTAGCTGCATTAACCATCATCCCGTTTTGCAAAAACCAGTTGCTCAAAATGCCTAGAACGTGCTCCATGGCACTCTCCATGTCTCGTATTTGGCCACGTGGTCCCGTAATAGCTAATTGTGTGTCATCTGCATATCGAATGAGAGTGACGCGGAAGCCACTAATAGAAGACGGGATGTAAGATGCAATGTCATTACTTAAGATGTTAAACAACAAACTTCCTAAAACTGTACCCTGGAAGCAGCCTATTGATATTGGTAATGATTTGGATAGACTTTCCCCTACGCGCACTTTTTGAGTATGACCTTCAAGGTAGCTTTTAAACCATCCAGTTCTGACCTGTAAAAGCTCTAATTTTTTCAGAATAGTGCTATGGTCGACAACATCAAAACAACGACTCAAATCCAATAGAGCTAGTAAATAAATTTCTGATCTATCCATTCCCTTAATAATTTCGTCTGTCATGGACAGGAGCGCTGTAGACGTGGAATGGTTTGAAAGGAGACCATGCTGATCATTACTAAATAAACAATTATCCTTCATATATGTTGTGAGTTGAACGTGCACGATTTTCTCAAAGATTTTGCAAATTAAACTTACAATTGTGATGGGTCTGAAATTCGCCGGATCCGAAGGGTCGTTCCTTTTATACAGCGGGAGGACTTCCGCCCTCTTCCAGCTTTCTGGCACGGTTTCCGTAACGATACTGGTATTTATTATTCGGAGCAAAGATCGGCCCACAATGCAAAAACTCATCTTCAAAATTTTGAGCGAAACGTCACCGTCAATGCAAGAGTTTGCATTTGGAATGGCGAAGAGGACGTTTTTAAGCTGATCCAATGTCACCGGAGTCAGCGTCAGCGCACTAGCGTTAACACGAGGCAGGCGCACGTTCAGTGGCTCCATACCGGACCGCCGAAACTGGGACATAACGCTCTCCCTCGTTCGCCTGCCTATGGAAACGAAGTAATCATTGATTTCGTCTGTGGTCAAATTTTCCGGGTCAACACGATGACCACGTTTCGGTGCAATTACCGGTTTCAGCTGTTGAAAAAGGGTCGCCGGTGACGATTCGTCAACTTTCTGCTTTATGCTATCTCGCATGTCCCTTCTGATTGCCCTTTTTGCCTGAACATTGAGAACTTTGTAAGCATTCATGTCCCCAACAGTTTTCGCTGACCGTCTTTCATTCATCAACTCTAATGTTTCGTCAGATACCGGTGGAGGTGAAGGGTTATGAACTCTAAACCTGCGCAAAGGGGCGTGCTCGTTCAAATTTTGTATCATTACGGAAGATGAATTATTCCATTGCTGCTCACAAGAATCGCTACTACGCACAGCAGAGTTCCAATCAATGAGCTTCAAATCCTCCAGAAAGGCATGGGCATCGAAAAGGCATGGGTAACCATGCCATATGTAGACGGTAACCATACTACATGTAGATGGTAACCATGCCATATGTAGACGGTAACCATACTACATGTAGACGGTAACCATGCCGGGTAGATGGTAACCATGCCGGGTAGATGGTAACCATGCCGTATAGACGGTAACCATGACATATGTAGACGGTAACCATGCCATATGTAGACGGTAACCATGCCATATGTAGACGGTAACCATGTCGGGTAGATGGTAACTATGCCGTATAGACGGTAACCATGTCATGTAGACGGTAATCATGCCATATGTAGACGGTAACCATGCAGGGTAGATGGTAACTACTAACTATGCCGTGTATACGGTAGCCATACCGTTCACATGGTAACCATGCAATGAGACTGGTAACCATTTGCCGTGCTGCAGAGTATGCAGCCGTGTACTGTGGTCGTCCATTAGTCATGACCGAGGCGGCGCGTCGACTCACCGCTGCGGCGGTGAGCTGACATCATGGGACAGTTCAGGGCCAGCTGCACCACCATTCAGCCGGGTCCTACTGTCTACTGTCTGCTGTCTACTGCGCACCGCCATTCAGCCGGGTCCGGGTGTCTGCTGTCTGCTGTCTACTGTCTACTGTCTGCTGCGCACCGCCATTCAGCCGGGTCCGGGTGTCTGCTGTCTGCTGTCTACTGTCTGCTGCGCACCGCCATTCAGCCGGGTCCGGGTGTCTGCTGTCTGCTGTCTACTGTCTGCTGTCTGCTGTCAGCTGCACCACCATTCAGCCGGGTCCTACTGTCTACTGTCTGCTGTCTGCTGCGCACCGCCATTCAGCCGGGTCCTACTGTCTACTGTCTGCTGTCTACTGTCTGCTGTCTGCTGTCAGCTGCACCACCATTCAGCCGGGTCCTACTGTCTACTGTCTGCTGTCTGCTGCGCACCGCCATTCAGCCGGGTCCTACTGTCTACTGTCTGCTGTCTACTGTCTACTGTCTGCTGTCAGCTGCACCACCATTCAGCCGGGTCCTACTGTCTACTGTCTGCTGTCTACTGTCTGCTGTCTGCTGCGCACCGCCATTCAGCCGGGTCCGGGTGTCTGCTGTCTGCTGTCTACTGTCTGCTGCGCACCGCCATTCAGCCGGGTCCGGGTGTCTGCTGTCTGCTGTCTACTGTCTGCTGTCTGCTGTCAGCTGCACCACCATTCAGCCGGGTCCTACTGTCTACTGTCTGCTGTCTGCTGCGCACCGCCATTCAGCCGGGTCCTACTGTCTACTGTCTGCTGTCTACTGTCTGCTGTCTGCTGTCAGCTGCACCACCATTCAGCCGGGTCCTACTGTCTACTGTCTGCTGTCTGCTGCGCACCGCCATTCAGCCGGGTCCTACTGTCTACTGTCTGCTGTCTACTGTCTACTGTCTGCTGTCAGCTGCACCACCATTCAGCCGGGTCCTACTGTCTACTGTCTGCTGTCTACTGTCTGCTGTCTGCTGCGCACCGCCATTCAGCCGGGTCCGGGTGTCTGCTGTCTGCTGTCTACTGTCTGCTGCGCACCGCCATTCAGCCGGGTCCGGGTGTCTGCTGTCTGCTGTCTACTGTCTGCTGTCTGCTGTCTACTGTCTGCTGTCTGCTGTCTACTGTCTGCTGTCTGCTGCGCACCGCCATTCAGCCGGGTCCGACTGTCTACTGTCTGCTGTCTACTGTCTGCTGCGCACCGCCATTCAGCCGGGTCCGGATGTCTACTGTCTGCTGTCTGCTGTCTGCTGTCTGCTGCGCACCGCCATTCAGCCGGGTCCGGCTGTCTACTGTCTGCTGTCTACTGTCTGCTGTCTGCTGCGCACCGCCATTCAGCCGGGTCCGGGTGTCTACTGTCTGCTGTCTACTGTCTGCTGTCTGCTGCGCACCGCCATTCAGCCGGGTCCAGGTGTCTACTGTCTACTGTCTGCTGTCTGCTGCGCACCGCCATTCAGCCGGGTCCGGATGTCTACTGTCTGCTGTCTACTGTCTGCTGCGCACCGCCATTCAGCCGGGTCCGAGTGTCTACTGTCTGCTGTCTACTGTCTGCTGTCTGCTGCGCACCGCCATTCAGCCGGGTCCGACTGTCTACTGTCTACTGTCTGCTGTCTGCTGCGCACCGCCATTCAGCCGGGTCCGGGTGTCTACTGTCTACTGTCTGCTGTCTACTGTCTGCTGCGCACCGCCATTCAGCAGGGTCCGGCTGTCTACTGTCTGCTGTCTACTGTCTACTGTCTACTGTATTCTGTCTACTGTCTGCTGCGCACCGCCATTCAGCAGGGTCCGGCTGTCTACTGTCTGCTGTCTACTGTCTACTGTCTACTGTCTGCTGTCTACTGTCTGCTGCGCACCGCCATTCAGCCGGGTCCGGCTGTCTACTGTCTGCTGTCTACTGTCTGCTGCGCACCGCCATTCAGCCGGGTCCGGCTGTCTACTGTCTGCTGTCTACTGTCTGCTGTCTGCTGCGCACCGCCATTCAGCCGGGTCCGGGTGTCTACTGTCTACTGTCTGCTGTCTACTGTCTGCTGCGCACCGCCATTCAGCCGGGTCCGGGTGTCTACTGTCTACTGTCTACTGTCTGCTGTCTGCTGCGCACCGCCATTCAGCCGGGTCCGGGTGTCTGCTGTCTGCTGTCTACTGTCTGCTGTCTGCTGCGCACCGCCATTCAGCCGGGTCCGGGTGTCTACTGTCTGCTGTCTACTGTCTGTTGTCTGCTGCGCACCGCCATTCAGCCGGGTCCGGGTGTCTACTGTCTACTGTCTGCTGTCTACTGTCTGCTGCGCACCGCCATTCAGCCGGGTCCGGCTGTCTACTGTCTGCTGTCTACTGTCTGCTGTCTGCTGCGCACCGCCATTCAGCCGGGTCCGGGTGTCTACGGTCTACTGTCTGCTGTCTACTGTCTGCTGCGCACCGCCATTCAGCCGGGTCCGGGTGTCTACTGTCTACTGTCTGCTGTCTACTGTCTGCTGCGCACCGCCATTCAGCCGGGTCCGGGTGTCTACTGTCTGCTGTCTACTGTCTGCTGCGCACCGCCATTCAGCCGGGTCCGACTGTCTACTGTCTACTGTATGTTGCTCACCGCCATTCAGCCGGGTCCGGGTGTCTACTGTCTGCTGTCTACTGTCTGCTGCGCACCGCCATTCAGCCGGGTCCGGCTGTCTACTGTCTACTGTCTACTGTCTACTGTCTGCTGCGCACCGCCATTCAGCCGGGTCCGACTGTCTACTGTCTGCTGTCTACTGTCTGCTGTCTGCTGCGCACCGCCATTCAGCCGGGTCCGGGTGTCTGCTGTCTGCTGTCTACTGTCTGCTGTCTGCTGTCTACTGTCTACTGTCTGCTGTCTGCTGCGCACCGCCATTCAGCCGGGTCCGGGTGTCTACTGTCTGCTGTCTACTGTCTGCTGTCTGCTGCGCACCGCCATTCAGCCGGGTCCGGGTGTCTACTGTCTGCTGTCTACTGTCTGCTGCGCACCGCCATTCAGCCGGGTCCGGCTGTCTACTGTTTGCTGTCTACTGTCTACTGTCTACTGTCTGCTGTCTACTGTCTGCTGCGCACCGCCATTCAGCCGGATCCGGCTGTCTACTGCCTGCTGTCTACTGTCTGCTGCGCACCGCCATTCAGCCGGGTCCGGCTGTCTACTGTCTGCTGTCTACTGTCTGCTGTCTGCTGCGCACCGCCATTCAGCCGGGTCCGGGTGTCTACTGTCTACTGTCTGCTGTCTACTGTCTGCTGCGCACCGCCATTCAGCCGGGTCCGGGTGTCTACTGTCTACTGTCTACTGTCTACTGTCTACTGTCTGCTGTCTGCTGCGCACCGCCATTCAGCCGGGTCCGGGTGTCTGCTGTCTGCTGTCTACTGTCTGCTGTCTGCTGCGCACCGCCATTCAGCCGGGTCCGGGTGTCTACTGTCTGCTGTCTACTGTCTGCTGTCTGCTGCGCACCGCCATTCAGCCGGGTCCGGGTGTCTACTGTCTACTGTCTGCTGTCTGCTGTCTACTGTCTGCTGCGCACCGCCATTCAGCCGGGTCCGGCTGTCTACTGTCTGCTGTCTACTGTCTGCTGTCTGCTGCGCACCGCCATTCAGCCGGGTCCGGGTGTCTACTGTCTACTGTCTGCTGTCTACTGTCTGTTGCGCACCGCCATTCAGCCGGGTCCGGGTGTCTACTGTCTGCTGTCTACTGTCTGCTGCGCACCGCCATTCAGCCGGGTCCGACTGTCTACTGTCTACTGTCTACTGTCTGCTGCGCACCGCCATTCAGCCGGGTCCGACTGTCTACTGTCTGCTGTCTACTGTCTACTGTCTGCTGCGCACCGCCATTCAGCCGGGTCCGACTGTCTACTATCTGCTGTCTACTGTCTGCCGTCTGCTGCGCACCGCCATTCAGCCGGGTCCGGGTGTCTACTGTCTACTGTATGCTGTCTACTGTCTGCTGCGCACCGCCATTCAGCCGGGTCCGGGTGTCTGCTGTCTGCTGTCTACTGTCTGCTGTCTGCTGCGCACCGCCATTCAGCCGGGTCCGGGTGTCTACTGTCTGCTGTCTACTGTCTGCTGTCTGCTGCGCACCGCCATTCAGCCGGGTCCGGGTGTCTACTGTCTACGGTATGCTGTCTACTGTCTGCTGCGCACCGCTATTCAGACGGGTCCGGGTGTCTGCTGTCTACTGTCTGCTGCACACCGCCATTCAGCCGGGTCCGGGTGTCTGCTGTCTACTGTCTGCTGCGCACCGCCATTCAGCCGGGTCCGGCTGTCTACTGTCTGCTGTCTACTGTCTGCTGTCTGCTGCGCACCGCCATTCAGCCGGGTCCGGGTGTCTACTGTCTGCTGTCTACTGTCTGCTGTCTGCTGCGCACCGCCATTCAGCCGGGTCCGGCTGTCTACTGTCTGCTGTCTACTGTCTACTGTCTGCTGCGCACCGCCATTCAGCCGGGTCCGGGTGTCTGCTGTCTGCTGTCTGCTGCGCACCGCCATTCAGCCGGGTCCGGCTGTCTACTGTCTGCTGTCTGATGTCTACTGTCTGCTGCGCACCGTCATTCAGCAGGGTCCGGCTGTCTACTGTCTGCTGTCTACTGTCTGCTGCGCACCGCCATTCAGCCAGGTCCGGCTGTCTACTGTCTGCTGTCTACTGTCTGCTGTCTGCTGCGCACCGCCATTCAGCCGGATCCGGGTGTCTACTGTCTGCTGTCTACTGTTTGCTGTCTGCTGCGCACCGCCATTCAGCCGGGTCCGGGTGTCTACTGTCTACTGTCTACTGTCTACTGTCTGCTGCGCACCGCCATTCAGCCGGGTCCGGCTGTCTACTGTCTGATGTCTACTGTCTACTGTCTGCTGCGCACCGCCATTCAGCCGGGTCCGGGTGTCTACTGTCTACTGTCTGCTGTCTGCTGTCTGCTGCGCACCGCCATTCAGCCGGGTCCGGGTGTCTACTGTCTGCTGTCTACTGTCTGCTGTCTGCTGCGCACCGCCATTCAGCCGGGTCCGGGTGTCTACTGTCTGCTATCTACTGTCTGCTGCGCACCGCCATTCAGCAGGGTCCGGGTGTCTACTGTCTACTGTCTACTGTCTACTGTCTACTGTCTGCTGCGCACCGCCATTCAGCCGGGTCCGGCTGTCTACTGTCTACTGTCTGCTGTCTACTGTCTGTGCGCACCGCCATTCAGCAGGGTCCGGGTGTCTAATGTCTACTGTCTGCTGTCTTCTGCGCACAGCCATTCAGCCGGGTCCGGGTGTCTACTGTCTACTGTCTGCTGTATTCTGCGCACATCCATTCAGCCGGGTCCGGGTGTCTACTGTCTGCTGCGCACTGCGTCTACTGGTGTCTACTGTCGGCTGCGCACTGTGTCTACTGATGTCTACTGTCTGCCTGCACTGCGGGCGCCCGTCTCCCGGCCTCTGCGTCCCGCACGGTGCACTGACACAGCACAGTCAGCACAGTCAGCACAGTCATGCAGCGGAGAAGCCGGTGTTTCACCAGTATGTTTCGGCTGAATCCCTGACGCCATCTGGGATGTGATGGATGCTTCAGATCGATTGTCGATTGTGCGGTCCATGATGGCTGGTAATACTTCGCATGTGACGTGGCCGTGAACAGCATAGTTTCTCAGACATGTGGGGAGTTCCGATCGTTAGTCTATGATGACGTCACTGCAGGAAATCCCGATCGTACACCTACAAGTTATGGCAGTGAATACTGCGAGGGAGCCTAGCTCGTCTGCTGTGTAGCCTACATACATGCGGCATCATGCCAGGGGCTCCGCCATGGGGGGGGGGGAAGGGGGAGGGGGGGGGGGGTCCCCCATTATTGAGCCAAGGGGAGGAGATTGCCCCCTCCCCCTCCCCTTTTTACTGACAAACAACTAGAAATCAGTGTTCAGCTGTACTCATTATTTGCTACCTCTCCTCTGTTCAACAAGCTTTCGCTGACGCTCCCCCCCCCCCCCCCCCCCCCACGCGCTCAACAACTTTTATCTAACGCTCCACAACCCTCCCCCGGTCAACAACTTTTCGCTGACGGCGACCACTCGGCTTCCTCACCTCCCCCCCCCCCCCCCCCCATTCCAATGGCGTGGCGGAGCCCCAGCATCATGCCGTCATTGCACAGTTCGACTGCATTCGTGAGCAACAGCGCACGACTGCTTATCACACATGCAATGCTGACCTTTTGAGCTAAACACGTTACCTCCCAGTCTTAGCGGAACATGACTGCTTGTAACCATTCCAGCACTGTTCGTGTTGATGGTCTGTTGCAAAGTTACCTGCAGGCCAGCGACATTGAGCAGTTCTCAGAATGTTTAGTCTGCATGCAATCCGTGAAGTGGCACATGTCTGGTAAATAAAACTATATTGTATGCAACGTATTTGCATCAAGCAAGCATCAATTTGCAATATTGCTAACAAAAAACGTCAATAATTAGTTTTGGCTGTGCCAGGGCCCTGATCTAAATCGTTTACACTGAATGATCCTAAATTGCACCCCGCCAGGCGCCAGCAGCAAATGCTCGAACGTCGATGGATCGATGGATCGTTCAGTAAAGTTATTTTTCGAATATGAGGTGTTGGTTAGCACCACTAAATTACGCGCATTGGATTAGAAGGTGGCGGAAATATCATTGCCGCTGAAAATATTTGTTCTTGACTTCATCGATTGATAGACCTATCAATCGATGAAGTCAATAACAAATATATACCTGTATAATACCAGCAATAAAGCTCAACAATGTAGGTACTGACTTGTGGCGTATATGAACTTCATCGTCACTATATCAGCACAAACGCATGCGTGCGCATACGCTGCTGTCTTCACATGGCGTCGCATGGTGCGGCTGTACCATTTTTAGCTCAGCGGCCATTGTTTACTCACGAGGTCATGAACCAGTCACCTCCCAGCTGAGGTTATTGCTCTCCCGCTGTATCCGGGCGAGATAGGCGGACAAAAAATGACGCCGGCTGACCGGTATTCAGTGCCGCTGGCACGTATCGCCAAGCTAGCTAATAATGGAACCGTCCATCCCATGAGAGTGTCATTCGAGTGGGTCCATATTTCATCATTGTTTCCATTGTATTCATTTATTAATTTTCCAGGAGCGCCTCCAAAAGGTGTCACTGCTTTGTGGGAAGAACGAAGTCAACAGGACTCAATGCCAAGGGCGTCGCCACGGATTTTTTAGTAGGGGGACGAAGCGCCGAATGAACCATCAGAACGGTTCGCGACAATGTGAAGGAGAATCAGTTTTTACCATGTAATGTTTACTTAGGAACGCAATTTTTAGGTGTATCTAGCAGCTTCCTTTTTTTATATTTAAAACTATAACAGGTGATAGGTGAAAAACAATAACTTCTTCGGAAATATTCATGGTAGATTTTTGAAACGACTTTATATTGGATAGGCACTGCCAGGCGATTCGCTCATCGCTGTTTGGGATACATATCCTAGTTATTTGTGTTACATAGAGAGCTATTTCATACTAATTACCAATAAAACGCCTTGTTGGGCGATGACCGAACGGGCGCGCACTGGTAAAGTTAAAAGAGGTTTGAAATATGAAAAGGTACGGGAGCACACGTGGTAGTAACACATAGTCCTTTTAGTCCGTTTAGTCTTCCATAAAAATTGCCAGGCCTCCATGCATGCCAACATAAAAATTAAGTTTTATTAAATTGTACATGATCTCCTTTCTCGAATCCGCCAAAAGTGAGTACGTCCTGAGCGCTGCATGCTTCAGCGTATAAAAAACGAATGCTTAGATAAATCAAACAATTTTGTATCAATAATTATTTTCGTTCATTGCGACGTCTGTGGGCGCCATGCGCTGTGGTACCACCCTTATCAGAACACACCATAACAAAATCGAAATTGATTTGATGGTCCTATCTAATGGTGAAAACCCGATCTCAATCAGAGCAGTGGTTGCCAAGTTATTAGCTTCCGAAAAGCGTCTGTATGGCCGGATCGGGCCGGGTCAAATGTAAATTTGTCTAGTAAGTTGACGAGAAACCTCACGGGCGCTTCGCGCCCGCTCGGTAATAAGGAGTGGCAGCCACCTAGGTGTCCGTCTAGTCTTTCGGATGTCACCCGATTGCTTAATAACTCCGCGCACCTTGCAGTCAAAACCGCGTAATTTGGCATGTTAGACAGTGGGATGTAAGTTCGCACTATCTTATGCAAATTTGCCGTCGATCCATGATCGCAATAGAGTTCAATCATAATTATTATTGATATGCCGTGAATATCAGAAATTATATGCGCCACCCGGATGCCACTGGACTGGCTTTTTTATTTTGCTTTCGGGAGACACTGGCTCAGTGGCCATGGGGGTCAGGGTCAGGGTTTTATAGATATTTAGGAGGTCGGTGATGCGATACAAGGCAACGTCACTGACGTTTTTCTATCTTCTTCATAAGCTCAGCGCATCTCACTGTTCTGCATGCTACCCGACCCGGTGTGCCCGAACTGTATCAGGAGGACGGATCGCCCCGGAACCGGTGACTGCGCCGCCGGTCCGTTATGCGGGGTAGTCGTTCCAGGAGGACGGATCGCCCCGGAACCGGTGACTGTGCCGCCGGCCCGTTATGCGGAGTAGTCGTTTGTGGACGGCTGCCAGGCTGACGGATCGCCCCGTGGTAGGCCGCAACGCTGAGACGACCACCCCATCGCATGTTTCTCGCCTTCCGGTGATTGTGGGATGAACCAAATTAAGTTTAAATGCATTCGGGAAGCTCTCACAAGCACTTCTGACATGTTGGTTCCACCGATGAACATCATGCCTGGTAATGTGTGCCCATATATGTAGGAACGTCCCCGTGGTAGGCCGTTTCCCGTACTACACAACGACAGCTAGTACCGCTCTGTGGTCGCTAAATCGCGTATGATTCCTATCCATACTTACTTTATCCATGTCCATACTTTGTTCGGAAATATTGCAGGTCTCAATATCCTAAAAAGCATTAGGAAAAAGTATCAGTAGGTACAATGGAAGAATTGAAGGGATCCGGACAATATTTTTACTTTTCTTTAGGAAACTTTATAGAGTTTAGTGCTTGTGCGAGGAACATACTTGATATAATTAATAAACTAAAAAACATGACCTTTTCCTCGAAAATGTGAAAATTCAATGTTATCAAAATGTTATTATTATGTTGTAATATTTCGGCCACAGGCCTTTATCAAACAGTAAAACAACGGGCATTGTTGTACTGTTTGATAAAGGCCTGTGGCCGAAATATTACAACATAATAATAACATTTTGATAACATTGGATTTTCACATTCTCGAGGAAAAGGTCATGTTTTTTAGTTTATTAATTATTTCTTTAGGGAAGTTGACAGGAATTTAAATAAAATTTCGGTAGCAGAAAAACTGGCATATTATGGCGTTAATGTGCCCTATTTGTTGTTTAGGCACACTTTGTGCTTGCTGAAAGGAAACACCGGCAGATAGTTTTAAGACATGAACGTTTTTTTTTGTGCGCATGTTTTCAGTCACTTTGACCGAATAGCTGCATATGCTTCTGAAAACCATGGGTACGGTCGTGCTGGTCATACGTATACCCCTCCCCCCCCCCCTAGTTGACGGAAGACCTCGCTCCGCTCGGTAATCTAACTGTTTATGCCGGGTCCTGACCTATAAAATATATCCATTCAAAAGCTTCGGACTAAATTTATAAAAACAAAATATGCAAGCAATTGCGTTCAAGTTCTGCCAAAAGCATGTTCGAAGTTTGCAAACCGAGGTAGTTTTCGGATAACTACTTCATCTATTACTCCAAGTACATGAGTTGCTTCATCCGCATTTCGCATCCGTCTCGACCAGCCGTCCACAAACGACTACCCCGCATAACAAGCCGGCGGCAGTCACCGGTTCCGGGGCAGGCGGTATACTAGCTGTCCTTTTTGTAGTACGGGAAACGGCAGCGGCTGCGCGTGGTCACGGATAACAATAGAAAATGGGCAGAGTTACCTATCCATACTTACTTTATCCATGGTATGGATTTATGTCCACAAAACTGGGGGGGCAATCCCCCCCAGTCTGACGACTGGGGGGACGGTGTTCCCCCGTCCCCCCTACGGCGACGCCTTTGCTAAATGCGAAGCAAAATATGGAGTAAAAATATGGGGACTTGAACTGAACAATAAATCTCATAAGCCCATGAAACTGACACACGTGACTCGAGCAAAGGCGGATACAGAACGGGTGGTTTTGGGGGCCAAATTCCAAAAATTCTCACACAGTTTTGAAAACTCGTCGGATTTTGCTTGCTAATGCATTGATATCTAATTACAAAAAAAAATAGTCAAAGTTGCTTAGATTTTCTTCTATATCAATAAATGTGTACATTGTGCGCCGATTGCAGGTGGTTGGGGGGGGGGGGGGGGGCATGGCCACTTTGGCCCCTGGATCCGCCCATGGACTCCAGTGAACCGAATTAATTTGCCATCACTCGGAATAGGTTGGTGAAACTGTTCCGCATTGCAGCGAGGTACTGCGGCACAGTATCACCCCCAAAACAAACAAATGACAGCTCTCCGACGACCCAGTCGCTGGCCGGAGTGGAAGCTATACGTTGAGTGGAAAGTTACAGCCACCAACCTGGTCATGGTTAGTCTATAAGGCAAGGCAACATGAAAACAAACAATATCGACAAGCAAAGGACCCCCAGATTGCCTTGAATACAGTCAGGGGCGGCGCCACCAATTTTTGATAGGGGGGAGGGGACGGGTAAATATTTTTGAATAGTAGAAATTCGAGTTTTCATGCAAATATCGAATACAAAACGTCAAAGGAACGGAAATGATATTTTCTTAACAATGGCTATCTCGGATTTGCAAAATTTTGACTTTGACCAAAAAACACTTATTTTTTTGGATAAATTTCCACAAAATCGAAACATTTGAATATATTAAACAAAACGGAGTATATATGGGAGAAATAAGTATGGACGATACCAAGGGGCGTCGCCGAACATTTTTGAGTGGGGGGAGGGAAAAGGGGATCGGCTAAAATGACGAAAAAATGTACCCCTATTTTTTGCGTGTATTTCCAGCCTTTTATTTTCAGCCTTTGCAGTATTTTTAGGTGGACTTTCATGTTATATTTGTTATTAATTATATACTTGTTATTTAGCGCCGCCAAGTGGCGCGATTTTTTTAACGTTTTGTATAAATAAAACCCAGAAATATAGGCGGTGGGCATTGAGGGATTGCATATAGGATAAGAAGCTAAAAATATATTAATTAAATTCAGCGTTACGAGGAACCGAATACGATGACAATGTCTTCGTTATGATGACGGCCACCGATGTGACGAAGCGAAGCGGCGTGAAAATGTGAATTTTAGGTCTTGAAAAACGAAATTTTAATATTAGAACCAGACCGTGAGTGGAGCCAAGCCTCAGGTAACTTCTTTTCCTGGTTACACATCTCGGTATGATTAAAAATATTGAAATGAAGGTAGTTTTGCATATACATTAGCCTCGGATAGTAAATCACGATGACCGGTGGCCGTCAGCGCCCAATAGTAGAGCCCTTCACGGGACACATTTTCAGCCCCCATCACGTTCCAGCCCATTCAGCCAGACCCAAACCCGTTCCAATCCAAATCAAAATCCGAATTCATAATTGATGGGGTTCCCATTCCCACCCGTTTCAGCATATTTCATCTCTTGTGGTGCTAAAAAAAATGATATGGTCTGTCCCAAACCCGTTCCAACCCGTTACATTTCCAAAAATGGCCCCATTCCCACCCATTTCCATCCCGTTCCATAGGTTCCATGGGGATTCCCATTCCATGAAAGACTCTACACAATAGTACATATTCTAATAATAACTGTATACATATGTACCAAACTGTAACAAACAACTGGTAACAATGCATATGGTTTGAAAGCAGCAAGGGGCAGAACAACATTTCCGCACATAAATGGTCCCTGTGGATCTGGAGGAGCCTGGTGGGAGATGGCTTGGGGAGATGGTCCTGGCCTGGTCCCCATTATTAGCTCTTCGGTCCAGCAAGTTGGACACCGCCGGAGCAGCTTCCGGGTGCCGATGTCCGCGTCTTTGCGTTCGCGTCGCCTTTTTCGGAACTCTGCAGACTAGCCAAACATGTAGCCCGCTTGAAAGTTAATATTTTATGAAGGGAGTGGGCCCTGGTGGAATTCATTTTCCCATTTTCCAAATTTGTATAAGCAATTGCGAAACTTGTGTCATGCAGCGAAGCGGCGCGAAATTTCTTCTTTTTGACTGTGGATAGCTGGATTTTGACTTCTGCAAAGGCAATTTTTACGATAAATTGTTAAATTCCCCCAAAAAGTATGTGTGTGTGTGTGTGTGTGTGTGTGTGTGTGTGTGTGTGTGTGTGTGTGTGTGTGTGTGTGTGTGTGTGTGTGTGTGTGTGTGTGTGTGTGTGTGTGTGTGTGTGTGTGTGTGTGTGTGTGTGTGTGTGTGTGTGTGTGTGTGTGTGTGTGTGTGTGTGTGTGTGTGTGTGTGTGTGTGTGTGTGTGTGTGTGTGTGTGTGTGTGTGTGTGTGTGTGTGTGTGTGTGTGTGTGTGTGTGTGTGTGTGTGTGTGTGTGTGTGTGTGTGTGTGTGTGTGTGTGTGTGTGTGTGTGTGTGTGTGTGTGTGTGTGTGTGTGTGTGTGTGTGTGTGTGTGTGTGTGTGTGTGTGTGTGTGTGTGTGTGTGTGGGAGGAGTCAAACCCCACCTTCTGAGAGTGGAGGGGGGGGGGGGGGGTTCGGGGGGACCGTCCCCCCGATCCTCCCGTCGGCGATGCCCCTGCATGTTACGGATGAATTTTCCTTCGTTTTCCTTTCGGAGCAGCGGTGTGTCGAAGGAAAAACGAAGGAAATTGCATCCGTAACTGACTGAGCCCATTTCCACGTAGTAGGGGTGTAGGATCCTATTTAGTTGAGGGGGCTTCAGCATAGGTGTCGATTTATATAGTTTTGGGGTGGCCCTCCCCCCCCCAATGTTGAGTCCCCCCCAAAATGGTACCTTCGGCCCCCCAATGGTACCCGCTCGCCCCCCCCCCCCCCACAATGTTTTTGTCCGCTGGCGGATCAAAGAGGGGGCAAAGCGGCCAAGCCTCCCAAACCGCCTGAAATGGGCAACACATTGAAACGCTTCCTATTTCAAAAGAAAGTCTACGCAGCTTTTACTAAAAAAAAGTTTGTTTCTTTAGGTATAAAGATGCGAAATCTGGTGAATTTGTAACATATTTGCAATGTTTTATTTTTAGGCATTTTTCGGAAGAAATGTTTTTTTATTTATTTTTTGTTTAATTATTTTTTTAGAGGTAAAAAAACAAAGTTTTTACAAATCTGAGAATCATTTTGTAGCCCTTGCCATTTGCTATTTTCTGACGTTTTTTTGTATTGCATTTTGCTCCAAATGTAGACTTTGTATGATCTCTTAAAGTTTAGCTGATTTTTTTATTCGCCAAATTCGTGTGTGGTGACGTCACTAAATTCGTTATATTTATATTTTTCTCGACAAAATGTCTTCATTTATGCACAGAAGACGTAAACTTGGTGTAGGAGAAGGTACCTAAAGTTTCACGTTGATATCGCTGTTGGTTTTTGAGCTATTGCGAAAATTTGTCAGGGGAAGATATTTGCCCACTCCCCTCCCAGTCAATGGCAGGTCAACATTGCCGTTTTACTAAGTAAGGGTTCCAGGTAAGGACTCGGGCCTTCTGGCGGATGCAGACCGGCCCAAAACGTTGGTTTGAGGGGCCGTCCGACAGAATTCCAAAACTCATGAGATTTCGTCTGTTTTTGCATTATGAATTGTTTACAAATAATGTTCTTTGTACAAGTTGTCCAGAATGTCTTTAAAATGTGTGAATTTTCAACCGATTTTGGTCGTTTCGGTAAAGCCATGGCGCTGATAGTCTCCCCTTGGATCCGTCCCTGTTCGGCCACTGGCGGATCCAGGGGGACGGGGAGGGGGCATCAGGAGAAAATGCCCCCCCCCCCTACATGAATCTGGGGGGGGGGGGCATTCAATACAAGTATGCCCCCCCCCCCCCCTGCTCGTTCCAAATTTATCGTACAATCGCAAACATTGTTTTTGCAGCAGTCAAAATCCAGCTATCCAAAGTAAAAAAAACGAAACATTTCGCGCCGCTTCGCGGCATGACATAACTTTCGCAATTGCTTATACAAATTTGGAAAATGGGAAAATGAATTCCATTAAGTGTCTGGCAGAGGCTCTCCTTGGCGGCAATTGCTGGCACTGGCGGATCCAGTGTGGGGGCAAGAAGGGCAACCCCCCCCCCCCACAGGAATTTGGGAGGGGCTTTCAATACAAGTATGCCCCCGCGCGTTCCCTGCACTGAAAATGAAAAACAATGATCTTAGGAGAAAACTTCATGAAAACGTAAGTTTTTTCTCTCATGTGATTGAATTTGAAGTTTGTATGTATCCCTTGCTTTCCATGATAGACAAAACAGCGCACCTGATGCAATTCAAGCAGCCACGGTGACACTTAACTCGCGCCCCGCTGGGGGGAGCAGAATCTGCCCCCCCCTCCCGGATTTTCTGAATAACTTGACAACTATGATAGATATCAACGTCAAACTTTCAGTACCTGATGCTGCATCAATTATACGTCTTCTCACGAATTTACAATGAAATTGATGTAGCATTTTGGGAGATAATGACGTTGACGTCATGTCATGCCATTTTTGGTGGGAAAATGATAAATGTTTGAACAATCATAGAAAATAGAGTTTTGAAGCAAATTGCACAAAAAACGTTACAAAAACGGAAATGACATTCTCTTCAAAATGGCTATCTCGGATTTCCGAAAGTTTGTGTTTTTGACCCAAAAAAAAACTTTATTCGGAAAAGAATCCACAAAATCTTGTCTTCTTTTTTTTATTTAAAAGTGAATATCTTAAGCTCGAATACCAAAATAAGGTGACCGACCCAAATCCGCAGAGGAAAAAATGGGGGCACCTTTTAGCCACAAAAACATGCCCCCCCCCCCCCCCCACGGAGAGAGGCTGGATCCGCCAGTGTGTTCGGCCCCCCAATCGTTTTGAAAAATCGACACCGCTGGGCTTCAGCCCCTCCCCCAACTTGGACGAGGAAGTGGGTCAAATCCGGGGAGAAATATGTATTTTTGCGGATTTTGATGGTACTTTAAGCGATTTTTCCCATCTCAGCTCCCCCCCCCCCTCCAACTTCTCTGGAGAAGCTACGCCCCTGCCACGTCGTATTTTTCATATTCCAATCTTGATTTTAATAGGAATTACATGAAAACTATAACCAGCTTCTGCCATAAAAAAGTGTGTGTGTGTGGGGGGGGGGGGCATCGGCCGCCATAAAAGTGTGTATGTGTGTGTGTGTGGGGGGGGGGGGGGGTCGACCCCCTGGTTTTCAAAAGTGTGTGGGGGGGGGGGGTCGCGACCCCCAATCTGTTTTTGTCAATCAATTCACTTTTGCCTAAACGGGAGATGTATTATACCTTTCAGGGGCGTCGCTGACGGGGGGGGGGAGGAGGGCCGTCAGCGACGCCCCTGACGATACCCAAACCAAATTTAAAATCAATATCTTTATTTTTGACTGACTTATAGCTTACTAAGTATAAGTAACTCATGACGTCATTTTTTAAGTTACGTTTTTGTTTTTGTTTTTTATTGACCAGATGCAGACAAATAAATGTCACCGCTGTATTTCGGAGACCAAACTGGTTTAGAAACATGCCTTTTGTATTTATATTAATCAATTTCAAATTGTGACCTTATGTGACCTGATCACCTGAGGGTCATTATATGGGGTCAGATTGTGCAAATGGCTGCTTCTTTATAATTATACGTGTAAAATAACCCATAAAACATTTGTCGCATGGCTTTCGTAGACCTCTTGCTAATAGTGACCTTTTGTGACCTGACCTTGACCTTGGTCTTTGCTTACAATTTCACTTTTGCCTAAACGGGAGATGTATTATACCTTTCAGAGCACTTTGTACGGTAACAGGGTGAAACACACTGTACACACCGTACACACGTTTTCTTGAACACGGCTACTGAATACCAAGTGATGTTGATGCCTGGCATTTTACCTGGCATGATTGAAGATTAATGTTTTAGGGCCTCAACTCAGTATTAGTGCTTCATTAACCCGCGCCCCGCTGGGGTATTCAGCCAAACGCTGGGGGGGCAGATTCTGCCCCCTTGTTATCTTCCGAACCAATAACCGCAGCGAGACGCGCAAGGAGGCAATCGAAAGTTCTTAATGAGACACATCTAAAGCATACGCGAAATTGTTAAAATAAAGTCACATGCCAGGTCAAAGGTCAAAATTAAGGTATTTGAGTTTTTGGGCCATACTTTCCATCCAAAGCATTAGATTGCGACTATTATCGGTCAAACACACTGTACACACCATCCACATGCTAGATTGAAAACGCATAATTCTCAGCATGTGCAGCGTAGTCCATGGTCTCAGGATCGTCATATTTGTGGGTATGCAATGTCACCAAATATGATTGAGCTTCAACATGGAAAACATTGGCGACACATGAAGGAATTTATATACATGGAGTTCATTTTTTTTCCAGCGAAAGGTTGCTGGGATATGGGGGTAGTGTACCCTGCTATCTGAAGATAGGGAGGACGCGTCCCCCGCATCACCCCCCCCCCCCCCCCCCCGTGGCGCCGCCCCTGAATAAAGCAAGTTTTGGCTATTTCAAACGATACCGTTCGGAAGACATTAGAGTAATGCGGACGTGCAAATGACAACTTTCCGGGCGTTCCATGTAAGAGGCAAACATTTTCGCGCCATTGGAATACTACAGCAGCAACTAATTTAGTCAGCTGGTTGCAAACCGCATAAAAACAAGTATGATATTTGTGTTTAAGTAACATATGATTGTACGTACTAAAAATATTTATCAGTTTCTTATGCTAAAAGTTTTGGTAGGGTCAAAGTCAATCACAACATTTGTGTACATTAATAAACACTAGCATATGATTATCGGCTAACGTAATCCAAAAGTAAGGTCATGACGGAAAAGACGGCACCCTGCAGCTGGGCTGCCAGCACATCGGTAACGACTAACGACTAACGGTAGGACGGGACGGTCGTTAGGCGCCGCGGGGACGGCACAGTCTGGTGACTGGCGATCGCAGGCGATATAGGACATGGAGCAGCGCCACGGCACGTACCGCGCCCAACGGGACGGCACCACGGCGGGTCACAGGGCCGCTATCCGATCCCGGGTGAGATAGGCGAGCCCACTGACCTCGTTACCTGGGAGACAAACATGTCGCGTGGGGGTACCCAGCCTGGGCTTCACCGCCATATAGGTACCTGGCTGGCTTGTTGTCGGGATGAAGGGGAAATGAAAGGGGTACAGGCAGACCTACTCTGAAGTCGGATACCACCCGACTTCACCGCCCCTCTAAAACCCTTGAGCAAGTGCATGTTGGTTAAATAAGTCCATTCTGGCCCATTCCACTATTGACTAACGGAAGTACAAGTCTGGTTCTAAATGGTGAGCTTTGTTCTCATCAAATAGACGGGTACAACATGGAGGCGGAAATAAGAAGACGGCGCAGTAAGCTTACATTCACATATGTTTGGTAGGTACATGTAATACTTCAAGACGACAAATAATACTATATTTCAATGAGTGTATCCAATATTTTCGCTTGTACCTAATATTACATTACACTTGTATGTCCCCAGTATTCATCATATGCCGGATCATCTCTTTTTATATCGCAGAAGCCTGATTGAAGACGCTATAGAACACTTCCATGCGCCACGGTTCCCCATGCCCGGATTCGATGACGTCCGGTGCACCTGTGCCCCCCCCCAAAAAAAAATGTGCCGGCCGACGGTGACGCTTACTTGCACAATGTGGTAACTAACCGTCTTAGCAGGCTTATCGTGCCGTCTTAACCGTCTTAGCAGGCTTATCGTGAACATGCTAAGCGACATTGCATCATCTTTGCACTACGCGGATACACACCGGCTATGGAGCATGGACAGTAAGCATGCTCAGGATTCAGGAACACGCATGCCACGCAGTGGCGGATCCAGAGGGGCCATGTGGCCATGCCCCACCCCCCTTGCGCCTCGAAGGGGCCCAATAGCCCGAGGGGGCCCATAGCCATCGAAGTGACTCAAAACGAATTCCACTCCGTTTTGAAACAACTCGCAAGTAAATTTGCCCACTCTGACCTCCAGAGGGTCCAGTCTGACTTCTAGAGGGCCCAATCTGACCTCTAGAGGGCCCATTCTGGCTTGGAGAGGGTAAATTATGGCTTGGAGAGGGTAAATTATGGCTTGGAGAGGGTAAATTATGGTTTGTAGAGGCCCATTTTGGCATGTGAAAGGCATATTTTGAACTAAAAGGGTCTATTCTGTCCTACATTTGTCTTCAAGGTCAAAAGGGCACACCAAGGCTTGAGGGAGCCCGCCAGGGCCTGAGGGGGGCCCACCAAGGCCTGAGGGGGCCCACCAAGGCCCCACTTTGCTACGTGGCCCCTCCTTGACCGAATCCTGGATCCGCCACTGGTGCCACGTACTGGAACGAGAGTCTTGCATACTTTCACACGCGTTCTCAATTTGAATCACCATAATTTGGTCGAGGATCAGGTATATACAGGTGGTAGAGGTAGAATGACTTATACCTGATTCAGTTAAAAAAGACAGAACATTACCAATACATAACTATCTTACCACCTGAATGTCGTCAGGCAGCACTCCAGTCACGTCAGATGCACACTAGAGACGTTCGACAGACAGCGCTGTAATATCGCTACCACTGAACCCAGTCACTGGACCCACCTCCGACAGACAGCGCTGTAATATCGCTACCACTGAACCCAGTCACTGGACCCACCTCCGACAGACAGCGCTGTAATATCGCTACCACTGAACCCAGTCACTGGACCCACCTCCGACAGACAGCGCTGTAATATCGCTACCACTGAACCCAGTCACTGGACCCACCTCCGACAGACAGCGCTGTAATATCGCTACCACTGAACCCAGTCACTGGACCCACCTCCGACAGACAGCGCTGTAATATCGCTACCACTGAACCCAGTCACTGGAGACCCACCTCCGACAGACAGCGCTGTAATATCGCTACCACTGAACCCAGTCACTGGACCCACCTCCGACAGACAGCGCTGTAATATCGCTACCACTGAACCCAGTCACTGGACCCACCTCCGACAGACAGCGCTGTAATATCGCTACCACTGAACCCAGTCACTGGACCCACCTCCGACAGACAGCGCTGTAATATCGCTACCACTGAACCCAGTCACTGGAGACCCACCTCCGACAGACAGCGCTGTAATATCGCTACCACTAAACCCAGTCACTGGAGACCCACCTCCGACAGACAAGCGGTCGCTGCTCGACCGGTATCTACAATCGATACGATACGCGACGCGTCCACCGTCCACGCCAGTCAGCCAGCCGCCAGGTCAATGAACCGGGCTGGCAGCGCAGCTATAGCCGCTAGCTGGCATGTCTAACCACCGCCAGACCCGCCCCCAGCACTCACCGTTGCGCAGAGTTTCTTCAACACCCGGCTCTCGGCTCTCGGCTCTCGGCTCTCGGCTCTCGGCTCTCGGCTCTCGGCTCTCGGCTCTCGGCTCTCGGCTCTCGGCTCTCGGATCCTGGCTCCTGGCTCCTGGCTCCTGGCTCCTGGCTCCTGACTCCTGGCTCCTGGCTCCTGGCTCCTGGCTCCTGGGTCTTGGCTCCTGGCTCCTGGCTCCTAGCTCCTGGCTCCCGGCTCCCGACTACCCGCTCCTAGCGCTCGACTTCCTGCTCCTAGCCTGAGCGCAGTCTCTGAAACTCCGGACGCCACTGGCCCAGAGCGGTACTGACAACAGTCACCGCCGCCGCCGCCACCGCCGACGCTGGCCGCTCGCCTGTGCCGCTGACAACAAAGCCCGCCAAGCCCGAGGCGTCTCTGGCGGTCGGCCAGCATCCGGCAGCGTCGGTGTTGGGCGGCGGCAGGCTGAAGAGCCTGTTGGCTCCTCCTGTGGCCTGAGCAGCCTGTTGGCTGGATACTACCGGCTGCAGCTGTGACCGGAACATACCGGATACATACCGGCTGCAGACGGAGGCATTCTGAAGTCGATTCTTTCCATGCAA
>JAXIVJ010009282.1:0-2500 GCA_036785665.1 Chirona hameri
TGATGATGTTGCTGATGATGATGTTGCTGATGATGATGTTGCTGATGATGATGTTGTTGATGATGTTGCTGATGATGTTGCTGATGATGTTGCTGATGATGTTGCTGATGATGTTGCTGATGATGTTGATGATGATGTTGATGATGATGTTGATGATGATGTTGATGATGATGTTGATGATGATGTTGCTGATGATGTTGCTGATGATGTTGCTGATGATGTTGCTGATGATGTTGCTGATGATGTTGCTGGTGATGTTGCTGATGATGTTGCTGATGATGTTGCTGATGATGACGTGAGACGGTGTGGTTTGCCCGGAGGCGGTGTTGTATGCCCGGAGGCGGTGTTGTATGCCCGGAGGCGGTGTGGTATGCCCAGAGGCGGTGTTGTATGCCCGGAGGCGGTGTTGTATGCCCGGAGGCAGTGTGGTATGCCCGGAGGCGGTGTTGTATGCCCGGAGGCGGTGTTGTATGCCCTGAGGCGGTCTGGTATGCCCGGAGGCGGTGTAGTATGCCCGGAGGCGGTGTTGTATGCCCGGAGGCGGTGTGGTATGCCCGGAGGCGGTGCAGTATGCCCGGAGGCGGTGTTGTATGCCCGGAGGCGGTGTGGTATGCCCGGAGGCGGTGTAGTATGCCCGGAGGCGGTGTTGTATGCCTGGAGGCGGTGTGGTATGCCCGGAGGCGGTGTAGTATGCCCGGAGGCGGTGTTGTATGCCCGGAGGCGGTGTGGTATGCCCGGAGGCGGTACAACACCGCCTCCGGGCATGATGATGATAATGATGATGATGATGATGATGATGATGATGATGATGATGATGATGATGATGATGATGATGATGATGATGATGATGATGATGATGATGATGATGATGATGATGATGATGATGATGATGATGATGATGATGATGATGATGATGATGATGATGATGATGATGATGATGATGATGATGATGATGATGATGATGATGTTGCTGATGATGATGTTGCTGATGATGATGTTGCTGATGATGATGTTGCTGATGATGATGTTGTTGATGATGTTGCTGATGATGTTGCTGATGATGTTGCTGATGATGTTGCTGATGATGTTGATGATGATGTTGATGATGATGTTGATGATGATGTTGATGATGATGTTGATGATGATGTTGCTGATGATGTTGCTGATGATGTTGCTGATGATGTTGCTGATGATGTTGCTGATGATGTTGCTGGTGATGTTGCTGATGATGTTGCTGATGATGTTGCTGATGATGACGTGAGACGGTGTGGTATGCCCGGAGACGGTGTTGTATGCCCGGAGGCGGTGTTGTATGCCCGGAGGCGGTGTGGTATGCCCGGAGGCGGTGTTGTATGCCCGGAGGCGGTGTTGTATGCCCGGAGGCGGTGTGGTATGCCCGGAGGCGGTGTTGTATGCCCGGAGGCGGTGTTGTATGCCCTGAGGCGGTCTGGTATGCCCGGAGGCGGTGTAGTATGCCCGGAGGCGGTGTTGTATGCCCGGAGGCGGTGTGGTATGCCCGGAGGCGGTGCAGTATGCTCGGAGGCGGTGTTGTATGCCCGGAGGCGGTGTGGTATGCCCGGAGGCGGTGTAGTATGCCCGGAGGCGGTGTTGTATGCCCGGAGGCGGTGTGGTATGCCCGGAGGCGGTGTAGTATGCCCGGAGGCGGTGTTGTATGCCCGGAGGCGGTGTGGTATGCCCGGAGGCGGTACAACACCGCCTCCGGGCATGATGATGATAATGATGATGATGATGATGATGATGATGATGATGATGATGATGATGATGATGATGATGATGATGATGATGATGATGATGATGATGATGATGATGATGATGATGATGATGATGATGATGATGATGATGATGATGATGATGATGATGATGATGATGATGATGATGATGATGATGATGATGATGATGATGATGATGATGATGATGATGATGATGATGATGATGATGATGAGTATGATGATGATGATGATGATGATGATGATGTTGCTGATGATGATGTTGCTGATGATGATGTTGCTGATGATGATGTTGTTGATGATGTTGCTGATGATGTTGCTGATGATGTTGCTGATGATGTTGCTGATGATGTTGATGATGATGTTGATGATGATGTTGATGATGATGTTGATGATGATGTTGATGATGATGTTGCTGATGATGTTGCTGATGATGTTACTGATGATGTTGCTGATGATGTTGCTGATGATGTTGCTGGTGATGTTGCTGATGATGTTGCTGATGATGTTGCTGATGATGACGTGAGACGGTGTGGTATGCCCGGAGGCGGTGTTGTATGCCCGGAGGCGGTGTTGTATGCCCGGAGGCGGTGTGGTATGCCCGGAGGCGGTGTTGTATGCCCGGAGGCGGTGTTGTATGCCCGGAGGCGGTGTGGTATGCCCGGAGGCGGTGTTGTATGCCCGGAGGCGGTGTTGTATGCCCTGAGGCGGTCTGGTATTCCCGGAGGCGGTGTAGTATGCCCGGAGGCGGT
>JAXIVJ010009282.1:12500-15000 GCA_036785665.1 Chirona hameri
AGGCGGTGTTGTATGCCCGGAGGCGGTGTTGTATGCCCGGAGGCGGTGTGGTATGCCCGGAGGCGGTGTTGTATGCCCGGAGGCGGTGTTGTATGCCCGGAGGCGGTGTGGTATGCCCGGAGGCGGTGTTGTATGCCCGGAGGCGGTGTTGTATGCCCTGAGGTGGTCTGGTAAGCCCGGAGGCGGTGTAGTATGCCCGGAGGCGGTGTTGTATGCCCGGAGGCGGTGTGGTATGCCCGGAGGCGGTGCAGTATGCCCGGAGGCGGTGTTGTATGCCCGGAGGGGGTGTTGTATGCCCGGAGGCGGTGTAGTATGCCCGGAGGCGGTGTTGTATGCCCGGAGGCGGTGTGGTATGCCCGGAAGCGGTGTAGTATGCCCGGAGGCGGTGTTGTATGCCCGGAGGCGGTGTGGTATGCCCGGAGGCGGTACAACACCGCCTCCGGGCATGATTATGATAATGATGATGATGATGATGATGATGATGATGATGATGATGATGATGATGATGATGATGATGATGATGATGATGATGATGATGATGATGATGATGATGATGATGATGATGATGATGATGATGATGATGTTGCTGATGATGATGTTGCTGATGATGATGTTGCTGATGATGATGTTGTTGATGATGTTGCTGATGATGTTGCTGATGATGTTGCTGATGATGTTGCTGATGATGTTGCTGATGATGTTGATGATGATGTTGATGATGATGTTGATGATGATGTTGATGATGATGTTGATGATGATGTTGCTGATGATGTTGCTGATGATGTTGCTGATGATGTTGCTGATGATGTTGCTGATGATGTTGCTGGTGATGTTGCTGATGATGTTGCTGATGATGTTGCTGATGATGACGTGAGACGGTGTGGTTTGCCCGGAGGCGGTGTTGTATGCCCGGAGGCGGTGTTGTATGCCCGGAGGCGGTGTGGTATGCCCAGAGGCGGTGTTGTATGCCCGGAGGCGGTGTTGTATGCCCGGAGGCAGTGTGGTATGCCCGGAGGCGGTGTTGTATGCCCGGAGGCGGTGTTGTATGCCCTGAGGCGGTCTGGTATGCCCGGAGGCGGTGTAGTATGCCCGGAGGCGGTGTTGTATGCCCGGAGGCGGTGTGGTATGCCCGGAGGCGGTGCAGTATGCCCGGAGGCGGTGTTGTATGCCCGGAGGCGGTGTGGTATGCCCGGAGGCGGTGTAGTATGCCCGGAGGCGGTGTTGTATGCCTGGAGGCGGTGTGGTATGCCCGGAGGCGGTGTAGTATGCCCGGAGGCGGTGTTGTATGCCCGGAGGCGGTGTGGTATGCCCGGAGGCGGTACAACACCGCCTCCGGGCATGATGATGATAATGATGATGATGATGATGATGATGATGATGATGATGATGATGATGATGATGATGATGATGATGATGATGATGATGATGATGATGATGATGATGATGATGATGATGATGATGATGATGATGATGATGATGATGATGATGATGATGATGATGATGATGATGATGATGATGATGATGATGATGATGATGATGATGATGTTGCTGATGATGATGTTGCTGATGATGATGTTGCTGATGATGATGTTGCTGATGATGATGTTGTTGATGATGTTGCTGATGATGTTGCTGATGATGTTGCTGATGATGTTGTTGATGATGTTGATGATGATGTTGATGATGATGTTGATGATGATGTTGATGATGATGTTGATGATGATGTTGCTGATGATGTTGCTGATGATGTTGCTGATGATGTTGCTGATGATGTTGCTGATGATGTTGCTGGTGATGTTGCTGATGATGTTGCTGATGATGTTGCTGATGATGACGTGAGACGGTGTGGTATGCCCGGAGACGGTGTTGTATGCCCGGAGGCGGTGTTGTATGCCCGGAGGCGGTGTGGTATGCCCGGAGGCGGTGTTGTATGCCCGGAGGCGGTGTTGTATGCCCGGAGGCGGTGTGGTATGCCCGGAGGCGGTGTTGTATGCCCGGAGGCGGTGTTGTATGCCCTGAGGCGGTCTGGTATGCCCGGAGGCGGTGTAGTATGCCCGGAGGCGGTGTTGTATGCCCGGAGGCGGTGTGGTATGCCCGGAGGCGGTGCAGTATGCTCGGAGGCGGTGTTGTATGCCCGGAGGCGGTGTGGTATGCCCGGAGGCGGTGTAGTATGCCCGGAGGCGGTGTTGTATGCCCGGAGGCGGTGTGGTATGCCCGGAGGCGGTGTAGTATGCCCGGAGGCGGTGTTGTATGCCCGGAGGCGGTGTGGTATGCCCGGAGGCGGTACAACACCGCCTCCGGGCATGATGATGATAATGATGATGATGATGATGATGATGATGATGATGATGATGATGATGATGATGATGATGATGATGATGATGATGATGATGATGATGATGATGATGATGATGATGATGATGATGATGATGATGATGATGATGATGATGATGATGATGATGATGATGATGATGATGATGATGATGATGATGATGATGAT
>JAXIVJ010009282.1:20000-22500 GCA_036785665.1 Chirona hameri
GTGTTGTATGCCCGGAGGGGGTGTTGTATGCCCGGAGGCGGTGTAGTATGCCCGGAGGCGGTGTTGTATGCCCGGAGGCGGTGTGGTATGCCCGGAAGCGGTGTAGTATGCCCGGAGGCGGTGTTGTATGCCCGGAGGCGGTGTGGTATGCCCGGAGGCGGTACAACACCGCCTCCGGGCATGATTATGATAATGATGATGATGATGATGATGATGATGATGATGATGATGATGATGATGATGATGATGATGATGATGATGATGATGATGATGATGATGATGATGATGATGATGATGATGATGATGATGATGATGATGATGATGATGATGTTGCTGATGATGATGTTGCTGATGATGATGTTGCTGATGATGATGTTGTTGATGATGTTGCTGATGATGTTGCTGATGATGTTGCTGATGATGTTGCTGATGATGTTGATGATGATGTTGATGATGATGTTGATGATGATGTTGATGATGATGTTGATGATGATGTTGATGATGATGTTGCTGATGATGTTGCTGATGATGTTGCTGATGATGTTGCTGATGATGTTGCTGATGATGTTGCTGGTGATGTTGCTGATGATGTTGCTGATGATGTTGCTGATGATGACGTGAGACGGTGTGGTTTGCCCGGAGGCGGTGTTGTATGCCCGGAGGCGGTGTTGTATGCCCGGAGGCGGTGTGGTATGCCCAGAGGCGGTGTTGTATGCCCGGAGGCGGTGTTGTATGCCCGGAGGCAGTGTGGTATGCCCGGAGGCGGTGTTGTATGCCCGGAGGCGGTGTTGTATGCCCTGAGGCGGTCTGGTATGCCCGGAGGCGGTGTAGTATGCCCGGAGGCGGTGTTGTATGCCCGGAGGCGGTGTGGTATGCCCGGAGGCGGTGCAGTATGCCCGGAGGCGGTGTTGTATGCCCGGAGGCGGTGTGGTATGCCCGGAGGCGGTGTAGTATGCCCGGAGGCGGTGTTGTATGCCTGGAGGCGGTGTGGTATGCCCGGAGGCGGTGTAGTATGCCCGGAGGCGGTGTTGTATGCCCGGAGGCGGTGTGGTATGCCCGGAGGCGGTACAACACCGCCTCCGGGCATGATGATGATAATGATGATGATGATGATGATGATGATGATGATGATGATGATGATGATGATGATGATGATGATGATGATGATGATGATGATGATGATGATGATGATGATGATGATGATGATGATGATGATGATGATGATGATGATGATGATGATGATGATGATGATGATGATGATGATGATGATGATGATGTTGCTGATGATGATGTTGCTGATGATGATGTTGCTGATGATGATGTTGCTGATGATGATGTTGTTGATGATGTTGCTGATGATGTTGCTGATGATGTTGCTGATGATGTTGCTGATGATGTTGATGATGATGTTGATGATGATGTTGATGATGATGTTGATGATGATGTTGATGATGATGTTGCTGATGATGTTGCTGATGATGTTGCTGATGATGTTGCTGATGATGTTGCTGATGATGTTGCTGGTGATGTTGCTGATGATGTTGCTGATGATGTTGCTGATGATGACGTGAGACGGTGTGGTATGCCCGGAGACGGTGTTGTATGCCCGGAGGCGGTGTTGTATGCCCGGAGGCGGTGTGGTATGCCCGGAGGCGGTGTTGTATGCCCGGAGGCGGTGTTGTATGCCCGGAGGCGGTGTGGTATGCCCGGAGGCGGTGTTGTATGCCCGGAGGCGGTGTTGTATGCCCTGAGGCGGTCTGGTATGCCCGGAGGCGGTGTAGTATGCCCGGAGGCGGTGTTGTATGCCCGGAGGCGGTGTGGTATGCCCGGAGGCGGTGCAGTATGCTCGGAGGCGGTGTTGTATGCCCGGAGGCGGTGTGGTATGCCCGGAGGCGGTGTAGTATGCCCGGAGGCGGTGTTGTATGCCCGGAGGCGGTGTGGTATGCCCGGAGGCGGTGTAGTATGCCCGGAGGCGGTGTTGTATGCCCGGAGGCGGTGTGGTATGCCCGGAGGCGGTACAACACCACCTCCGGGCATGATGATGATAATGATGATGATGATGATGATGATGATGATGATGATGATGATGATGATGATGATGATGATGATGATGATGATGATGATGATGATGATGATGATGATGATGATGATGATGATGATGATGATGATGATGATGATGATGATGATGATGATGATGATGATGATGATGATGATGATGATGATGATGATGATGATGATGATGATGATGATGATGATGATGATGATGATGATGATGATGATGATGATGATGATGATGATGATGTTGCTGATGATGATGTTGCTGATGATGATGTTGCTGATGATGATGTTGTTGATGATGTTGCTGATGATGTTGCTGATGATGTTGCTGATGATGTTGCTGATGATGTTGATGATGATGTTGATGATGATGTTGATGATGATGTTGATGATGATGTTGATGATGATGTTGCTGATGATGTTGCTGATGATGTTACTGATG
>JAXIVJ010009282.1:35000-37500 GCA_036785665.1 Chirona hameri
GAGGCGGTGTTGTATGCCCGGAGGCGGTGTTGTATGCCCTGAGGCGGTCTGGTATGCCCGGAGGCGGTGTAGTATGCCCGGAGGCGGTGTTGTATGCCCGGAGGCGGTGTGGTATGCCCGGAGGCGGTGCAGTATGCCCGGAGGCGGTGTTGTATGCCCGGAGGGGGTGTTGTATGCCGAGGCGGTGTAGTATGCCCGGAGGCGGTGTTGTATGCCCGGAGGCGGTGTGGTATGCCCGGAAGCGGTGTAGTATGCCCGGAGGCGGTGTTGTATGCCCGGAGGCGGTGTGGTATGCCCGGAGGCGGTACAACACCGCCTCCGGGCATGATTATGATAATGATGATGATGATGATGATGATGATGATGATGATGATGATGATGATGATGATGATGATGATGATGATGATGATGATGATGATGATGATGATGATGATGATGATGATGATGATGATGATGATGATGATGATGATGATGATGATGATGATGATGATGATGATGATGATGATGATGATGATGATGATGTTGCTGATGATGATGTTGCTGATGATGATGTTGCTGATGATGATGTTGTTGATGATGTTGCTGATGATGTTGCTGATGATGTTGCTGATGATGTTGCTGATGATGTTGATGATGATGTTGATGATGATGTTGATGATGATGTTGATGATGATGTTGATGATGATGTTGCTGATGATGTTGCTGATGATGTTGATGATGATGTTGCTGATGATGTTGCTGATGATGTTGCTGGTGATGTTGCTGATGATGTTGCTGATGATGTTGCTGATGATGACGTGAGACGGTGTGGTTTGCCCGGAGGCGGTGTTGTATGCCCGGAGGCGGTGTTGTATGCCCGGAGGCGGTGTGGTATGCCCGGAGGCGGTGTTGTATGCCCGGAGGCGGTGTTGTATGCCCGGAGGCGGTGTGGTATGCCCGGAGGCGGTGTTGTATGCCCGGAGGCGGTGTTGTATGCCCTGAGGCGGTCTGGTATGCCCGGAGGCGGTGTAGTATGCCCGTAGGCGGTGTTGTATGCCCGGAGGCGGTGTGGTATGCCCGGAGGCGGTGCAGTATGCCCGGAGGCGGTGTTGTATGCCCGGAGGCGGTGTGGTATGCCCGGAGGCGGTGTAGTATGCCCGGAGGCGGTGTTGTATGCCTGGAGGCGGTGTGGTATGCCCGGAGGCGGTGTAGTATGCCCGGAGACGGTGTTGTATGCCCGGAGGCGGTGTGGTATGCCCGGAGGCGGTACAACACCGCCTCCGGGCATGATGATGATAATGATGATGATGATGATGATGATGATGATGATGATGATGATGATGATGATGATGATGATGATGATGATGATGATGATGATGATGATGATGATGATGATGATGATGATGATGATGATGATGATGATGATGATGATGATGATGATGATGATGATGATGATGATGATGATGATGATGATGATGTTGCTGATGATGATGTTGCTGATGATGATGTTGCTGATGATGATGTTGTTGATGATGTTGCTGATGATGTTGCTGATGATGTTGATGATGATGTTGCTGATGATGTTGATGATGATGTTGATGATGATGTTGATGATGATGTTGATGATGATGTTGATGATGATGTTGCTGATGATGTTGCTGATGATGTTGCTGATGATGTTGCTGATGATGTTGCTGATGATGTTGCTGGTGATGTTGCTGATGATGTTGCTGATGATGTTGCTGATGATGACGTGAGACGGTGTGGTATGCCCGGAGGCGGTGTTGTATGCCCGGAGGCGGTGTTGTATGCCCGGAGGCGGTGTGGTATGCCCGGAGGCGGTGTTGTATGCCCGGAGGCGGTGTTGTATGCCCGGAGGCGGTGTGGTATGCCCGGAGGCGGTGTTGTATGCCCGGAGGCGGTGTTGTATGCCCTGAGGCGGTCTGGTATGCCCGGAGGCGGTGTAGTATGCCCGGAGGCGGTGTTGTATGCCCGGAGGCGGTGTGGTATGCCCGGAGGCGGTGCAGTATGCTCGGAGGCGGTGTTGTATGCCCGGAGGCGGTGTGGTATGCCCGGAGGCGGTGTAGTATGCCCGGAGGCGGTGTTGTATGCCCGGAGGCGGTGTGGTATGCCCGGAGGCGGTGTAGTATGCCCGGAGGCGGTGTTGTATGCCCGGAGGCGGTGTGGTATGCCCGGAGGCGGTACAACACCGCCTCCGGGCATGATGATGATAATGATGATGATGATGATGATGATGATGATGATGATGATGATGATGATGATGATGATGATGATGATGATGATGATGATGATGATGATGATGATGATGATGATGATGATGATGATGATGATGATGATGATGATGATGATGATGATGATGATGATGATGATGATGATGATGATGATGATGATGATGATGATGATGATGATGATGATGATGATGATGATGATGATGATGATGATGATGATGATGATGATGATGATGATGATGATGATGATGATGATGATGATGATGATGTTG
>JAXIVJ010009282.1:50000-51725 GCA_036785665.1 Chirona hameri
CCGGAGGCGGTGTTGTATGCCCGGAGGCGGTGTGGTATGCCCGGAGGCGGTGTTGTATGCCCGGAGGCGGTGTTGTATGCCCGGAGGCGGTGTGGTATGCCCGGAGGCGGTGTTGTATGCCCGGAGGCGGTGTTATATGCCCTGAGGCGGTCTGGTATGCCCGGAGGCGGTGTAGTATGCCCGTAGGCGGTGTTGTATGCCCGGAGGCGGTGTGGTATGCCCGGAGGCGGTGCAGTATGCCCGGAGGCGGTGTTGTATGCCCGGAGGCGGTGTGGTATGCCCGGAGGCGGTGTAGTATGCCCGGAGGCGGTGTTGTATGCCTGGAGGCGGTGTGGTATGCCCGGAGGCGGTGTAGTATGCCCGGAGACGGTGTTGTATGCCCGGAGGCGGTGTGGTATGCCCGGAGGCGGTACAACACCGCCTCCGGGCATGATGATGATAATGATGATGATGATGATGATGATGATGATGATGATGATGATGATGATGATGATGATGATGATGATGATGATGATGATGATGATGATGATGATGATGATGATGATGATGATGATGATGATGATGATGATGATGATGATGATGATGATGATGATGATGATGATGATGATGTTGCTGATGATGATGTTGCTGATGATGATGTTGCTGATGATGATGTTGTTGATGATGTTGCTGATGATGTTGCTGATGATGTTGCTGATGATGTTGCTGATGATGTTGATGATGATGTTGATGATGATGTTGATGATGATGTTGATGATGATGTTGATGATGATGTTGCTGATGATGTTGCTGATGATGTTGCTGATGATGTTGCTGATGATGTTGCTGATGATGTTGCTGGTGATGTTGCTGATGATGTTGCTGATGATGTTGCTGATGATGACGTGAGACGGTGTGGTATGCCCGGAGGCGGTGTTGTATGCCCGGAGGCGGTGTTGTATGCCCGGAGGCGGTGTGGTATGCCCGGAGGCGGTGTTGTATGCCCGGAGGCGGTGTTGTATGCCCTGAGGCGGTCTGGTATGCCCGGAGGCGGTGTAGTATGCCCGGAGGCGGTGTTGTATGCCCGGAGGCGGTGTGGTATGCCCGGAGGCGGTGCAGTATGCTCGGAGGCGGTGTTGTATGCCCGGAGGCGGTGTGGTATGCCCGGAGGCGGTGTAGTATGCCCGGAGGCGGTGTTGTATGCCCGGAGGCGGTGTGGTATGCCCGGAGGCGGTGTAGTATGCCCGGAGGCGGTGTTGTATGCCCGGAGGCGGTGTGGTATGCCCGGAGGCGGTACAACACCGCCTCCGGGCATGATGATGATAATGATGATGATGATGATGATGATGATGATGATGATGATGATGATGATGATGATGATGATGATGATGATGATGATGATGATGATGATGATGATGATGATGATGATGATGATGATGATGATGATGATGATGATGATGATGATGATGATGATGATGATGATGATGATGATGATGATGATGATGATGATGATGATGATGATGATGATGATGATGATGATGATGATGATGATGATGATGATGATGATGATGATGATGATGATGATGATGATGATGATGATGTTGCTGATGATGATGTTGCTGATGATGATGTTGCTGATGATGATGTTGTTGATGATGTTGCTGATGATGTTGCTGATGATGTTGCTGATGATGTTGCTGATGATGTTGATGATGATGTTGATGATGATGTTGATGATGATGTTGA
>JAXIVJ010009283.1:0-51722 GCA_036785665.1 Chirona hameri
ATGGTAACACGTCCCGGGCCACAGTCTATCAAAGCAGTTCATTGAATTGACGGTCACGTGTGTGCCCTGCAAAAATATGACATCAAATTGAGAATTTCTTAAATAGTAAATAGTAAGAGTAATTCTCAGGGTTATCTGTTAAATGAATCAGCTCACCCTAGCCTTCAATAACGATGTGAAGATGGTGTAAAATGTCTGGCGTATCACGAGTTGAGCAAAAGTGTGTCGGCATTCCGTTGTCAGCACCCCAGTACTATCTGTCAGACCGAGGTAAAGCAGCGTCACAGGCCGGACGTATTTACCAGACTCCGGGGTCAAGTGCATAGTGCTGGAGCGTGACGTCAGTGAAACCAGCCAATCACAGCGCACCCAGCGGCTCACACAAGACCACACATTGGCTAGCCGGGATTGAACGCTAGCACTACATGACGTCACCAGACCCAGCAACCCACTATGAGCGTTAGCGTTTCTACATGCGTGAGGGAGGAAGGTTTCTAGGGAGAAATTGGGCATTGAGGAATTTGGCGGAAAACATCCCCATAAAGCGAATCATAATCGCGGTTCCGAATGATAAAATCTTGAGGAACATATCAACATATCTTACCTGCACGGAGACGAGACGACGTCCATCGGCATTCGAGCAGGCCTAATGAGGAGGGATGAAAGCTAGCCGTAAGACGTTGAGTCATCTACGCGCGTGCTCACTGGCTTATTGATGCCAAGGTCAGTCCGTCATCGTCGAACTTTTGATGGAATTATGAGGGATCGAGAGGTGATAACGTTGAATATAACAGCTATCTTAGCCGGGATGAGGCAGATATGAGCCACGACCCTGTGCGTGATTATACTCTGTTGATAACGATCTTTCCGCTGAAGGACTTATGGATTTGTCAAACGAAGGGGTATGTGGTGGTATTGATTCGAGCGCCCGAATAAGAATAAAAGGAAGTTTTTTTTGGCTAAAAGGAGCGGCTATCGAGTCATAACTAATAACTGGATACTTACGCTGTAAGACGCCTGGGGCTTAGGTGGATTGGGCGAGGGATTGTGCAGCCGGAATGAGATAGTTTGGGCGAGGGATGGTGCCGCCGTAGTGGAGACCGGTGGATGAGATGTGGGAAGCTGGTGATGAGTGGGTGAGGGGGGTGCCGCCCGAGAAGAGAAGATATATGTCTATCAAGAGGGACCTGTAATGTACGCCGAACGATCAGGCCATGGCGCTTTGTATCGCAACGTGCAGCTCTTGTTCTCCCGACTTTACGAAGTATAGGTTTTAGGTCTATCGCGGAGCTACCCAGGTGGTGCCGGCCAACCGGGTAGCGCTAATTCGAACGATATCGCGACGTGCGGAAATGTTAGGATCAGTAGCGGCACGGTGAGAGGTGATTGCCTCCGTGCGACTGAATAAGTCCATCGCGCTCAACCAGGCGATTGCAATAAGTTGGCACGCGCAAGCGTCCCCAATTTAGCCAAGTAGCTCTGAGCCGCACAACCTCGGAGTTTTATTAGGCTGTGGTACAGGTTGAGAGGTGATTAGGAGGGGGGGGCAGGAAGGGCCGAGAGCGGATGAGCTGAGCGACGCTATGTCCACGGAGGGAGATCTGCGACGTACGCCGACCGACCTGACCATTGCGATCTGTGTTGTAACGCGCGACTCATGTCTTTCCGACTATCGGATGAAATTTACGATTATGTCTAATTGTAGAACTCCCCGATCGTCAGGACGGTCGAGGAGTGCTATCATAAAGATACTACAACGTGCGGAAGGGTTAGGATCAGTGGCGACGTGGCGAGGAGGAAGGGCCGCCACATGACTGAATAGGTCAATCGCGCTGGCCAGGTGATTGCAATAAGTCTGCCCGCGCAAACGGCCGCAATTGAGACAATTAGCTCTGAGCCATGCGACCGTGGAATTTTAGTTGGCTGTGGAAGCGGTTGAGAAGTGATTAGGGGGCGCAGTAAGATGGGATGTTCCGATGTAACAAGGCAAAGGGAATTATATTTGTAGGAACGTTAAGATCGGGAAGGTAATGAGGGGGAGGAAATATTATTTGTTGGGACGTAAAGATCAGAGAGAAATTAAAGGGAATTTTAGATGTTGGGCGGATTACGGGGGCCGACGTGGGGAAGGGACCCCACGTCGGTCATCTGTCGATGGTCACCTATCATCTGTCGTCGGTCACCTATCGACAGATCATCTGTCGATAGGTGCTCCGGTAGTCTATGTCGTGGGAGACCCTATTCTAATGTCCACCACAAACCGAACTCCAAAGACCATCATGACATACCTTTATCCGAGCAACGAGAGACCTATGTGTTGACTGACGACTGGCCAGCCTCATGACACATTAATTATGTGCGAGGTCGGATAACGCGCATTGCAATCGTTAGAAATTCACAAATGTTCGCGGGATTCCAAGAAAGTTGATAGTTCAGAAGCAAACGAGAAATAGCGGATCGCCAATACCACAGATCGATTCGCCGGTTCAAGAAACCCCCGCATGCATAATTTGTAAAATGTTGCAGATTGTTGCAGAGTGTTGCAAGACGCTGTAATCATTGCAGATGAAGTCGTAGAGCCCTAATTCCACCACCACTAAGATCAGAGGCCCAAAACATAGTCCGAAGGAAGATATGAAGAAAAGTGAAAATTTTGATGTTTTTAATTATTTTTTGTATGCAATGTTGCAAAGCCCGACTGCACGCTACAAAAGCAGAACGACATTTTCGCACATAAATGGTCCCTGGGGATCTGGAAGAGCCTGGGCGAGATTGCTTGGGGAGATGGTCCTGGCCTGGTCAGACTTAGTTCTTCTGTCCCCCGTATTAGCTCTTCTGTCCAGCAAGTTGGGCACCGCTGGCGCATCTTCCGGGTGCCGAATTCCGCGTCTTTGCGTTCGCGTCGCCTTTTTTCGGAACTGGGCAGACTAGCTAAGCATGTAGCTCGCTTGAAAGTTAATATTTTATGAAGGGAATGGGCCTTGGGGTAAATAGGTACTGCCAAGGAGAGACTGCCAGACACTTAATGAATTCATTTTCCTATTTTCCAAATTTGTATAAGCAATTCCGTATTGTGTCATGCCGCGAAGCAGCGCGAAATTTTCAAATTTTTAACTGTGGATAGCTGGATTTTGACTTCTGCAAAGACAATTTTTAGAACTGTACGTCCGACCGTTGGGGGGGATAGTATCAGGACCTTTGGGAGGGGGAATGACCCCTTTAACCCCCCCCCCCCTGGATCCGCCCCTGGTCATGCCGCGAAGCGGCGCAAAACTTCCGTTTTTTGACTGTGGATAGCTGGATTTGTATTGCTGCAAAGACAATTTTTACGATTTTACGATAAATTGGGAACGCGCGCGGGGGGCATAATTGTATTGAATTCCCCCCCCCCCCATATTCCTTGGATGGGGGGGCATTTTTTGTCCCTGATGCCCCCCTCCCCCTGGATCCGCCAGTGGCCGAACAGGGATGGATCCAAGGGGAGGGAACCTATCAGCGCCATGGCTTTATCGAAACCACCAAAATCGGCTGAAAATTCACACATTTTAAAGAAATTCTAGACAACTTGTACTAAGGACAATATTTGTAATCAATTCAAAATGCACAAACAGATGAAATCTCATGAGTTTTGGAATTCTGTCGGACGGCCCCTCAAACCAGCGTTTTGGGCCGGTCTGCATCCGCCAGACGGTCCGAGTCCTTACTTGGAACCCTTACTTAGTAAACGGCAATGTTAACCTGCCATTGACTGGGGGGGGGGAAATATCGCACCCTGACGAATTTTCGTAATAGCTGAAAACCCAACAGTGATATCAACGTGAAACTTTGAGTGCCTTCTCCTACACCAATTTTACGTTCTCTGTGCTTAAATGAAGACATTTTGTCGGGAAAAAATCGAGATATAACGAATTTAGTGACGTCACTACACACGAGTTTGGCTAATACAAAAATCAGCTAAACTTTAAGAGATCTTACAAAGTCTATATTTTGAGCAAAATGCAATAAACAAAAATGTCAGAAAATAGCAAGTGGCAAGGCTACAAAATGGATTCTCGGATTTGTGAAAACTTTGGTCTTTGACCCCTAAAAATAATTTAAAAGAAATCAATTAAAAAAAATCTTCCGAAAAATGCCCTAAAAATAAAACATTGCAAATATGTTAAAAATTCATCGGATTTCGCATCTTTATACTTAATGAAGGGATTTAAAACAAACTTTACTTAGTGAAAGCTTCGTAGACTTTCTTTTGAAGTAGGAAACGTGTCAATTTGTTGCCCATTTCAGGCGGCGGTTTGGGAGGCTTGTCCGCTTTGCCCTCTCTTTGATCCGCCAGCGGCCAAAACATTGGGGGGAGGGGGGGGGGGGGGGGTGAGGGTACCATTGGGGCCGAACTAAACATTGTGGGGGGGGGGGGGGGGGCGAGGGCCATCCCAAAAGTATATAAATCGACACAAATGGTCAGTTACCATGCCAAGCCGCACCCCTGGTAGCACCTTAGTGTCAGTGACTAGGACCTCTGGTAGGGCCTTAGTAACAGTGACTGCGTATATGGGGTGGTAGCAGTTACTATAGCAATACTAAAGGAGCACATTGACCAGGGTGGTCAGGGTTACTTGGTACTCGCATGGTCTTGGTTACTAGCCTAACGTGCAATATTCAAATCGCACCGTTGCCATGGTTACTGGCGGGTGCTTCAAGAACGAGCAGCCAGCCCCCGCCAAATGTTTGACATTCCTAAGTGATGACGTCACTAAAGTCATGGTTCGTGACCTTCAACACATGAGCCAACGGGGAATGCAGTGTTTTTGGAATGGCCCTATGAAGATCCTACTGGGAAAATGTTGGCTTGCCTTACCTTTATGGATTGGTAGATATGTGCTGATTCCAAAACTGGGTCAGGTTGGTCATATAGCCCCAGTCATAAAGTTTTGGTCATACAGCCTTAGTACAGTCATACAGCTTCAGAATCAGTGACGTATGATCTGCCTAACCTTTTGTTATAGTAACCTTGCGAGCAGCGGTTCTCACGAAGCCGTCCGCCAGTGGCGGCGGACTGCGGCGGCGTGCAGTGCTGTTTATCGTGCTCGGCGCAGATGCGGTGTTAAAAGTGGTGGGTGGCAAGTGAAGCGTTGATGAGAAGGTGAAGTAAGTGTTGTGACTTGTGAAACATTGGCCACCGTGTCGGTTGTCGCTGCGGCTAAAGTCAGGCGTTGGGAAAAATAATGGGTAAGTAGTAAGTACCTACCTACTTAGGAAACAAAACAATTTTAAGCTCTAAGCGGGCGTACGTGAAGGGACATTGGAGTCATTTATTTGAAATACAAATACAAATAATTTTAACAATTTGATAAAGATAAATGCAGTTTAGAAAGAAAATGGTACTATAGGCAATTATTACAATTTAATGTAATACTAATCTATTTATTGCATTTATTAAATTAATTTGTGCATTACAAATATGTATGTATAATTATTTAGTTAATTAACTATATAATTATCAATCAATTTAATTTGAAGTACTTTAATAAAATATCTTAAATAAAATATTATAATGTTATAAATTAATACACTTAAGTATAATATTTATATAATATATGTATGAAAATATTAAATGATTTAATGTAATTGAAATTCATGTACCAAAATGGGAAATTATCAATACAAATTTGAATTGATACATTAATTATACATATAAATTCGAAGCATAATTTAAAGAATCATTAGGAACAAGGAACCGTGTAAAAAACGTTTTCAGCTGTGGTGTTTACCTGGAACGATTTGTTTGTGCTTGCAGAAGCTGCGCTGATGACTCCTCTGAGGATCGTGGGAGAAGGGGAAGATGGAAGTCCGCGGTGTACCACGCCACTCTTTCCTGAGACTAGTTGAGAAGAGCTACAACGTTATTGTCGAACAAACACTTGTACCGATGGGTATAGCGCCATTAAGAAGACAGTCTTGCTGATAAGGCGCCCACAATACGTTGAGGTCAGCGCCAGTACGGTTGTGTCTTGAGCAACGAGCTGTCATTCAATATATTGTGTCTGTTCAATATATTGTATATCGTGTCTGTTGCTATCTGCTCGCGAGATTCCGCCCGGGCGGAACTTTACTCTTATCCCCTGCTTGTTACCTGGTGGATGGTGGGCATGGTGAAGCAACACAGCACCGGAAACATGGTCGAAAAAGCCTTTGGTATCACGCTAGTACCGAACTAGTAACACCCTGATATACTATTTGTAACGGTATGTAGTAACGGCATAGTCATTGACTGTTAAATAGTAGGTAGTACAGGAATACTGCCTATAGTACGATGTTAGTGACCTCGTTATAAAGGGCAATATGGTCGAAAAGGCCTTGGCAGCTCACTATTATCAAACTAGTAACACCCGGCTAGATGATTCGTAACAGTATTTAGCAACGGCATAGTATTTGACTGTTAAATAGGTAGTGCATGATACTAGCATATAGTACGATGTTAGTCACCGCATTGTAAAAAGTTGGTTCTACTATGGTAAATCATTAGTTTGTCACTAGGAAGTATGATGCAAAATCACTGCCAAAGTATTACCATGGTAAATTTGCAATGCTTAGTATCGGTTTAGTTTTGTATCAGTATTTGGCCTAGTTTTGTATTAGTAAGCTAGTTTACCATTAGTAAATGGCTGTTTAAAATATGACCACCACCCGAAAACTAACTAGGGTAGTAGTTTAATCGAATCCGATTTCGGAATCGATTCCGTTTGGACTGGAATCGGAATCGGATTCGATTCCGTTCGCATCTGGGTGAATTTAGAATCAGGTGGAATCAATCATTTTTAGAAAATTGCGGAATCAGAATCGCAATCAATGTCTATTTCAAGCGATTCCGTTTTACTTTCGCTAAAATCGCTTTTGCCATGAATTAAGGTTTTCCTTGGGTAAATTCGTTTCTTTGAACATGCATAACTAAAGCAAAGCTAGGTGATACATTGTTACCTAATGAAGGTCAATAGACATGCTCAGTATTATGTTTATTTAGGTGGAGACATACACTGATCTTCGCTTATGGCGATGCAGGGGTAATACAAACCATTGGTTGGTCGCCGTCCAAATTTGTCCCAGGTGAGCTGGTCGCCGTGTAGGCGGTATAATTTTGTGGCAGCGCTTTATTGGATATTGTCTTAGGCATTATATTTCAATACGAACTCTCTTTTTCAACAACTCGCGCTTTCACGATTACATTATCCACATTTTGCTATCCAAAACACATTGTGGTTGTCTCACCTGTATTTGTTCAACATTTTGTGCAGTGGTCTGCAGCTCTATGTGGCCCAAGATCACCCACCACCCATCAGGGGTGGCGCCACGGATTTTTGTCAGGGGGAGGGGCAAGTCGAAATTTAGGGGGCCTCCATTTGAGAGAAGCTTCCATTTGAGAAGGGACCTTTGACCTCCATAGGACCCCCTCTGGCCTTCAGGGGCTTTTCTGACTTACAAAGGACCCCCTCTGGCCTCCAGGGCTCACCTTTGACCTCCATAGGTCCCCCTCTGACCTCCCTTCAGCTGCCGGTTCTCGCCCCATGGGCGTAATCCGGCGACTGGAGATCATGATCCCTGTTACAGAGGCTGATTCAGAGCCTGTGAGGGGTTATCAGAGCGTGGCCTTAGTTCAGGCGTCGTTGACGTTCCTCATCGATGGCGTGACGACGTGCCTGGACGCGATGGCCGGCCCTTCTCCCTCTGCGGTGCCGCCTTACGCCGCCACTGCCCGGGTGGGCGCCGGGTGGCGAGTGATTGATGACGGCAGGAGGGTCGGCCATGTGTACAGAGTTCCCCTGTCCGGCATGCGGGCTGCTGTCGACGCCGACGGTAGACTTGAGATGGTAGGGGAGTGCGCAGCCTTGCGATTGGTGGAGACGGCGGTGGAAGCCTCTTCCAGAAACGGTAGAAAGGAGTTTCGACGGGCGAGGCCCATGGCCAATTATTGAAAATACTAAATGAGGAAAACAATATTAAACACTAAAGAAAGAGGCACCCAAAATCACTTCGGTCGGTTCGAAAACACTTCTTGCGAATACCAGGCAAATATTACAGGTGGCCGAAACTTAAAATCGCGCGAAAACACTAGAAAACTGAGGAGCGACGCGAAGCGGCGGCAGTTGACTTACATGTATGTGCTATCCAGCTGGTCCACCGTCCTCCAGAAGCGAATTGGCTCTCCGGGAATAACTTATACAACCAAATCAAGTTAAAAAAACGACGCCAGCTTTCAAAACCGTCGACCCCACACATCACAAAGAATGAAGCCAACCGCCAACCGAGCTGGCGCAGACGCCATATGGCAGCTGCCTGCCAGCTGCCATACGTAGTTCAAAATATACAACTGCTACTACGTTCGGGCGACGACCACGGCGGCCACCGGTCGTCGTCCGTTGGCGTTTTCGCGCCCCTGGTATGCCATTGGTTTAACACTGGTCGCCAGAAAAGCGCCGTCCTATGCCAACCGCCGCCCGTAGTAGAAAAGGATTCGTAGTAGACAATTGTTTTTGTGAGCATTGGACCGTTCGTCCGTAGTAGAAGGGAAACCCGTTTTGCACTGGAAAAATCATGCAGTTAAATAAATAAAAAAGTGTCTCATACAGTGGCATAGGTACTAGAGCTGCCACTTTATCAACATTGTTCGAGTCCGACTTGTGGGACTATAATTGAGTTCAAATATATTTTGATCTGATCTTTTCTCGTGTGGCTCTGGTCGCCATTTTTGGAATCCTGGGTGAACGGCTGGTCGCCGACGCCATTGCCAGGATGGAGGTTTGTATTAGCCCTGTGGCGATGTTACGTTTATTGTACTGGATACATTCCATAATACCCTCAAATCTTTCAAGACATTGATTTCCCTGTGTATCATATTGCACAACAGCAGCTTGCAATATCTTCATGCATCACAATTATAGTTTACAGCCAATAGGTATGTCTAGATTATATTGTTTGTTTCCTTTCGTTATAGTTTAACATTTGTGAACTGTCGCGATTTTGCAGCATGGTTCAGTTTGAAACCAAATTCATGAAATGATTTGAAGTTTTATATCAAAATATTCATCTTAAATATGCCTGTGTAATATATTTAATATGGCTATTCGTGCCGTTCCAGTCATCTTTACCATAAGTACGAGTATGCATGATCAGCCATATTTTGATGCAGAGTGGACTACAATCGGAATCAGTGGAATCGGATTAGGAATCAAGCTTTTTAGGTGCCCCGGAATCGGAATCGGAATCGATTCCCCTAGCAAAATATATAATGGAATCGGATTCGCAATCAGAGGCCAATTTCACAAAGCAAAAAAGTTTGTAATTGCTAAGAAATCCTTTGCAATAACAAATAATTTTTACACATGTCTGTAATTTGGATTTCACAAAACTTGAGAGCAGTAAATCTCACTTTACTATTGGGTAACTAGCTTACAAAGATATTGTTAGTAGGAATATATTGTTAGTGCAATTCCACATGTTCTATTTCTCAAAGGTTGAAGGAAGTGAGGAAATGTTTGTAATTGCAAACCATTGCTAGAACTGACGTTGTTTTGCTGTTAAGGTTATTTTCTTGGTGAAGTTGTTACTTTGGGGGGGGGGGGGGGTTGTTAGGGTAATGTTTTAGTTTATACATAGGTATAGCTGCCGAATACAATTATTTCCCAAGAGATTCGAACAGGGATCTCCAGCTTTAAAGTTCAGTGCACCTTACCGATTGCGCTATGATGTGAGGGGCGCCTTCGCGCGGAGAAACCGCATGGCGATAGAATTACAGCGGTCAACGATGTCTTGTGCAGTGCACCTTCACCCCTTACGCCGTAGTAAATCGGCTAAGTTAGGTGAACAAATAGTCGAACAAATTGACCGATCTTTCTTTTGAGAGTAGTTAGTTGTGTTGTTATGCACCGCCATCCTGTGAATGGACAAATTCTGCTTTTACCAATATTCATGTTTTACGGTCAGAGTTTGCATTCCGATAAAATGTTAATTAAAAATAGTTATCACTATAACTAATTTCATTTTTAATACAAAAACCAACCGCAATGGTAAATATTTGTTAATTAAATTGTTAACAATCATATAATTTTTCATCGTCGTAAGTTGTATACAAACGCCCGCCCAATGACGGCCCCGCGCTGGAGTGTATGGGCCAGTGTTTGGCGGCGCTTCCTGGCACCCGGCCGGTTCTAGTGATGGGCGATTTGAATCTGCCAGAAGTCCAGTGGCGGGCCAAGCAGGATGGAGGCGCGCTGCCGGATCTCACGAGGAACTCTGGTCGCGCGACCCGGTTTCTCGAGCAGTGCGAGCTGCTCGGTGTCTCGCAGCACGTGACGGCGCCAACCAGGGGACGGAACGTCCTCGACTTGGTCCTGGTGAGAGGACTCCGGCAGGTGTCAGCACATCCTAGAGCTCCCAGCATCGCGTCGGATCATGAGGAGGTGGTGATCGAGTTTGAAGCGGAGACATCGCCTCCCGCCCGTCCAACTCGCTCCTCGGCCTTTAGCTACCGCCGAGCTGACTTCGATGGTCTGCGTCAAGCTCTGAGCGCAACGCCTTGGGACTTGTTGGACGATGTTGACGTTGATGAGGCGGTGTCGATGTTTTATACTCGCTGGTGGATGCGGCGGTCTTGTTGGACGATGTTGACGTTGATGAGGCGGTGTCGATGTTCTATACTCGCTGGTGGATGCAGCGGTCTTGTTGGACGATGTTGACGTTGATGAGGCGGTGTCGATGTTCTATACTCTGACGTGGATGAGGCGGTGCGTGACTATGTACCTGTCGTTATTGAGGCGGTGCGTGACTATGTACCTGTCGTTAATGAGGCGGTGCGTGACTATGTACCTGTCGTTAATGAGGCGGTGCGTGACTATGTACCTGTCGTTAATGCGGCGGTACGTGACTATGTACCTGTCGTTAATGCGGCGGTGCGTGACTATGTACCTGTCGTTAATGAGGCGGTGCGTGACTATGTACCTGTCGTTAATGAGGCGGTGCGTGACTATGTACCTGTCGTTATTGCGGCGGTGCGTGACTATGTACCTGTCGTTAATGAGGCGGTGCGTGACTATGTACCTGTCGTTAATGAGGCGGTGCGTGACTATGTACCTGTCGTTAATGAGGCGGCGCGTGACTATGTACCTGTCGTTAATGAGGCGGTGCGTGACTATGTACCTGTCGTTAATGAGGCGGTGCGTGACTATGTACCTGTCGTTAATGCGGCGGTGCGTGACTATGTACCTGTCGTTAATGAGGCGGTGCGTGACTATGTACCTGTCGTTAATGAGGCGGTGCGTGACTATGTACCTGTCGTTAATGAGGCGGTGCGTGACTATGTGCCTGTCGTTAATGAGGCGGTGCGTGACTATGTACCTGTCGTTAATGAGGCGGTGCGTGACTATGCACCTGTCGTTAATGAGGCGGTGCGTGACTATGTACCTGTCGTTAATGAGGCGGTGCGTGACTATGTACCTGTCGTTAATGAGGCGGTGCGTGACTATGTACCTGTCGTTAATGCGGCGGTGCGTGACTATGTACCTGTCGTTAATGCGGCGGTGCGTGACTATGTACCTGTCGTTAATGAGGCGGTGCGTGACTATGTACCTGTCGTTAATGAGGCGGTGCGTGACTATGTACCTGTCGTTATTGAGGCGGTGCGTGACTATGTACCTGTCGTTAATGCGGCGGTGCGTGACTATGTACCTGTCGTTAATGAGGCGGTGCGTGACTATGTGCCTGTCGTTAATGAGGCGGTGCGTGACTATGTACCTGTCATTAATGAGGCGGTGCGTGACTATGTACCTGTCGTTATTGAGGCGGTGCGTGACTATGTACCTGTCGTTAATGAGGCGGTGCGTGACTATGTACCTGTCGTTATTGAGGCGGTGCGTGACTATGTGCCTGTCGTTAATGAGGCGGTGCGTGACTATGCACCTGTCATTAATGAGGCGGTGCGTGACTATGTGCCTGTCGTTAATGAGGCGGCGCGTGACTATGTACCTGTCGTTAATGAGGCGGTGCGTGACTATGTACATGTCGTTATTGAGGCGGTGCGTGACTATGTACCTGTCGTTAATGAGGCGGTGCGTGACTATGTACCTGTCGTTAATGAGGCGGTGCGTGACTATGTACCTGTCGTTAATGAGGCGGTGCGTGACTATGTACCTGTCGTTAATGAGGCGGTGCGTGACTATGTACCTGTCGTTAATGAGGCGGTGCGTGACTATGTACCTGTCGTTAATGAGGCGGTGCGTGACTATGTACCTGTCGTTATTGCGGCGGTGCGTGACTATGTACCTGTCGTTAATGAGGCGGTGCGTGACTATGTACCTGTCGTTAATGAGGCGGTGCGTGACTATGTACCTGTCGTTAATGAGGCGGTGCGTGACTATGTACCTGTCGTTATTGCGGCGGTGCGTGACTATGTGCCTGTCGTTAATGAGGCGGTGCGTGACTATGTACCTGTCGTTAATGAGGCGGTGCGTGACTATGTACCTGTCGTTAATGAGGCGGTGCGTGACTATGTACCTGTCGTTAATGAGGCGGTGCGTGACTATGTACCTGTCGTTAATGAGGCGGTGCGTGACTATGTACCTGTCGTTATTGAGGCAGTGCGTGACTATGTACCTGTCGTTAATGAGGCGGTGCGTGACTATATACCTGTCGTTAATGAGGCGGTGCGTGACTATGTACCTGTCGTTAATGCGGCGGTGCGTGACTATGTACCTGTCGTTAATGAGGCGGTGCGTGACTATGTACCTGTCGTTAATGAGGCGGTGCGTGACTATGTACCTGTCGTTAATGAGGCGGTGCGTGACTATGTACCTGTCGTTAATGAGGCGGTGCGTGACTATGTACCTGTCGTTAATGAGGCGGTGCGTGACTATGTACCTGTCGTTAATGAGGCGGTGCGTGACTATGTACCTGTCGTTAATGAGGCGGTGCGTGACTATGTACCTGTCGTTAATGAGGCGGTGCGTGACTATGCGCCTGTCGTTAATGAGGCGGTGCGTGACTATGTACCTGTCGTTAATGAGGCGGTGCGTGACTATGTACCTGTCGTTATTGCGGTGGTGCGTGACTATGTACCTGTCGTTAATGAGGCGGTGCGTGACTATGTACCTGTCGTTAATGAGGCGGTGCGTGACTATGTACCTGTCGTTAATGCGGCGGTGCGTGACTATGTACCTGTCGTTAATGCGGCGGTGCGTGACTATGTACCTGTCGTTAATGAGGCGGTGCGTGACTATGTACCTGTCGTTAATGAGGCGGTGCGTGACTATGTACCTGTCGTTAATGAGGCGGTGCGTGACTATGTACCTGTCGTTATTGCGGTGGTGCGTGACTATGTACCTGTCGTTAATGAGGCGGTGCGTGACTATGTACCTGTCGTTAATGAGGCGGTGCGTGACTATGTACCTGTCGTTAATGAGGCGGTGCGTGACTATGTACCTGTCGTTAATGAGGCGGTGCGTGACTATGTACCTGTCGTTAATGAGGCGGTGCGTGACTATGTACCTGTCGTTAATGAGGCGGTGCGTGACTATGTACCTGTCGTTAATGAGGCGGTGCGTGACTATGTACCTGTCGTTACATAGTCACGCACCGCCGCACCTAAAAAGCGCTTCCCGCCATGGTTTACTGAAGATGTGAGACGAGCGCTGCGGTCCAAACAAGCATCCTTTGAGCGTATGAGACGTCAGCCAAAGGATGGACGCATTAGAGCGGACTTTGTGCAGACTAGATCAACTTTTAAACGATTATCTAGCCAAAGTTACACTGAATACCTGAAGGGTGTTATCGGTGACTTCGCCTCTAATCTCAAGCGGTTCTGGTCGTTCTTGAAATGTTTTAAGCAGACCAAGGGTATGTCGGTTTTAGTGAGTGGTGGTGTGGAGGTAACTGATGATGTTGGGAGAGCAAACCTACTCAATCATACCTTCGCGGCTAAGTTCGCTGATTCAGCTGTTCCGTTTTTTCCGGATGTGCCGTTTAGTAATGACGCGACTTTGACATATTTGTATGTATCTGAGGACATTGTGCGCCGCTTGCTGCATGATTTAGTTGTAAGGCCTGCGGACCTGATGGCCTGAGTGCTCGTATTCTCCGTGAATGCGCCAATGAGTTGGCCGTCCCCCATGCACAATTTTTCGCATATCTTTGAAGGAAGAAATTTTCCCAGAACAGTGGGCAGAAGCTAATATTGTGCCAATTTTTAAGAAGTACTCTAGAAAAGATCCGGCCAACTATCGGTCGATTTCTTTATTGCCCCTGTGTGCAAAAGTTTTTGAAAAAATAATTACTGATCAAATCTACCAGCGTACTCAGCCATATCTTTCACCTCTCCAACATGGTTTCATCCAACACCAATCTTGTGCATCAAACTTGGCATGTTTTCTGTCTACTGAGTGGACGGCCATACAGGAGAAGGCACAACTAGATGCGATATACACAGACTTCTCCAGCGCATTCCAGAGTGTCAACCATCGCCTGTTACGGTATAAGCTGCAACAAATGTATGGACTTGAAGGAAATGCGCTGAAGTGGCTAACCTCGTACCTCGGGAGGCGGAAGCAGAGGGTGGTTTTGAACGGAAGGGTGTCCGATTGGGTCCCTTCGACATCGGGAACACCAGAGGGAGTGCGTGACTCGCCTTTGCTGTTCGCTCTCTTCGTGAACGATTTACCGTGCGTGATTTCGACCAATTGTTTGATGTTCGTTGATGCGTGAAAATGTTTCACAAGATTGTTTCTCCAAAAGACGTCATCACACTCCAAAAAGACCTTGATGCTGTTGTTGCGCGCTGGGCAGAGAACTGGAGATTGAAGTTAAACTCTTCCAAATGCAAGGCATTTAAAATCACTCTGAAACGGAAATTTATTGATTCGAAGTACACAATTAACGGAACAGAGCTGGAAAATGTCAGTACCATTCGAGATCTGGGAGTCACTTTGGACCAAAAACTGACATTTGAGGCTCATATAAATGCCACTGTTGCAAAGGCAAACCGGGCATTTGGCCTACTTATTCGCACTCTCCAGTCAGCTTCCCGGCGTTGCAGCTTCAACAAGCGTTCTGCTCTAGTCGCCTTTAATGCAAACGTTCGGCCAATCTTAGAATACTGTTCGGTAATTTGGGCTGGAGCAGCAAAAACTCATCTCGTTCGCGTCGAGAGGGTTCAGCACAGGTTCCTGATGTGGCTAGCCAACCACACTGTACCCCGCTGTCCGTCTCTCGAGTACGATCGGTGGCTTGTGTTGTATGACGTACGACCGCTGCGCGCCAGGCGTGTGCAGTGTGATGTGATGTTTTTGACTAAGCTTTTTAGAGGTCTCATCTCATCATCTTACTTGCTTAAATGTTTTAGTGTTCATGTCCCATCCATGAACACCAGGGTTGCGGCGTTCACCCTGTTCGACGTCCCCCGCGGCCGTGTAGACACCGTGCAATCCAGCCTATTTGTGCGGGGACCCCGCTCGGTGAATGACTTTGTCGCTTCGAGTCCTCTGAGTGATGTTTTTAACGATGCAATAGGAAGGCTTAACACGCGCCCTGGAGGGCCTCTGATAATTACACGCCCTGGAGGGGGGGGGGCGGATTTCGCCCCCCCCCCTATGATCTCGAAAACCACGCAACGTAGCGACAAGCGGGAAACGACGTTAGATAGCTCGAGACAAGCTCTTTCGAAAGTATTTCGTTCATTTTTTTTTCAGGTCAATATTGAGGTCACCAGAGGTCATCAAGGGTCAGATTTTCAAGTTTTCAAGACTTCGGTTCGAAACCCCCAAATATCTCGGGAACTATGATAGTTAGCAGCAAACAGAAAAAAGCAATCGAAAGTCATTGGAAAATTCAATCGACATAGGTTTCCTCAGATTTGAGCTCAGGTCAATAGTTTAGGCTCCAGAGGTCATCGCATGTCAAAAAGGTGATTTTGTTTTCAAAAAGTTTTCTCCAAATAACTTTTTACCTAATAAAGATAAAGCAATAATGTTTACGTCATCGCGTGTGTCTCGTGAAGGCACTTCGAATCATATTCATTGTTACCGGGTTAGGTCAACTGAAAAGTTTGACCTCAGGTCAAGGTCAAGTGGTGACCTAAGTTGGTCATGTTGCATATTGAGAGACGTGTCTCGACGAGACAAACATATTGGTACCGTTTTCTCTTCTCTATCTTCATTATGTCGATAGTTATTGATAAAACCGTGTTGGCGGTCACAAAATTGACCTGACCTTAGGTCACCGATATTAGAAATCCGAGATTAACAAATTGTTTGTATCTATGACCTTATGAAGTACTGCAAGATTGAAACCGATCGGCGTAAAACTGTAGCTGTGGTACTACTGCAAACGTTTTGGAGTTGAGGTCATCACGTGACCTGGTCTGGTGACCTGACCTAAGATGACCTGAGGCCAAGAATTTTACATAATGCGGGAAGTTCATTTCTAAACAGGTATACAAAAAACGGCGGCGCTGCGCGTCGCCGTTTTTGCGCTATCCTCAAAAAACCGGAGGGGTGGGCGGATTTCGCCTCCCCCTCCAGGGCGCGTGTTAAGAAGGACATAGTGGGGTATACGTCGACGTTGGGACTTTTTATTTAGACTCCGACTCGATTAATATGTGATTTTGTTTCTTTTATGAATGCTGTACACTTCATTATATTGTATGATGGACTTCACCTGTAATTGGGCTCGTACCTGTTGGTGATTAATAAATCATACAATCAAACGTTATTGATTGCAAACATCTTGCTAACGAACATTTTTGTTTACAAACTTCTTTACTATTGGTAATTATGAGGTTGTGAATGTTTGTGAAATAGCTTTGTGCAATAATTGCGTAATATTTGGCTTGCAATATTTTCTTGCGTTTGTAATTGCAAACATTTTTAATGACTAACTTATTTGTGAAATTGGCCTCAGATCCATTTGGCTCAGTATGGAATCGGAATAGATTCCGCTGAAGCGGAATCAAGCACAAGTCTGGCTGTGAGAAAGGTATACATCACCCCACTCGTAGAGTACAAAGAGAGATGAGGAGAGTTATGAAGCTAAGTCCAATTTTTTTTTAGTGTTCTTAAGGCAACAGCGAGGAATCAATTTAGAAAGACTTTGAAGGAGGATACGGAGGTGGAGACATTTTCTGAGTAGAGTTGGCTGTCACAAGGCTGTTGGATCGCACAATGAAAGCAGGTGCGTTTAGCAGCGGGATAAAATAAGGATGTAGTACAGTTACAATGAAAGCGACAATAAAAGCCATTCTCTAATATAAGTAACAAACAAACAGTAGAGCAACATGTATCTGGAAGTACACATGGGAGTTCGGAACGGAGGGAGAAACCACTGAAAGTGGGCAGGTAAAGGCTAAGGGACTTCGGAGTGGTCCCTGACAACGTTGAAGGGAATGTTTCACCTTTCTGAAAGTTGTCAAATATACGCTGGTTGTAGTCGAAAATATGAAGCAAGTGCTGCTGAAAACGATGGAAATATTTTTTATCTCGAAAAGTCACTTAACTTTATACAAATTCAGTTTTTTTTATTTGGGATGATGACGTCATTATTGAGCTATTGGCCACCGCTGATTGGCTGACAAAGTGGGATTGGCTGAAAAAGTCGCTGTCAGCCAATCAGCGGCGGCACTAGCCTAGACCCCATTTTGCAAACTATAAATTGAATTGCTTAAAAACGGCTAAGTTTTTTTGGGGAAAATGACCTTAGTATTTTCGAAATTTCAATAACGGCCAAAGATAATGTCTATCTCAGTTCAAAACCAATACAAAGGTGAAACATTCCCTTTAAAGGGACTATCCCACCTTAACATTATATTTGAGTAGAGATAGCCATTTGTATGGCTTGGCATTGAAATTAAGTATGGTAGCAGTTAAAACAACCACAATGATCTAATCAAAAAGATATTCGAGTTTTATTTTGACATCTGTAAAAATAAGGCCCATGTGTATATTTGAATAGGGCCTCTAAACCGACAACGTCGTCTCTCTTTACCCAACTGGTAATGAGAGTCGACTTGTCCCAACTGGTAATGCTAGTCGACTTGTTTTAAGGTCAGCCTTGGAATATTTTCGTCTTTCATTTCTCGATCCCCGGGTGGTTTGCAATCTAGAGGCTAGCCCTATCTAGTATCAGCTTGAGTTGCTGCACACAGTTGGCCGCCAGGGACCGCCAGGGCCGCTAGTGAGCCAGGGTGTTATGACGTAGCAAGCAAATGGTACCAGTTAAATATTTAACACTAAATATGTATTTGTTTATAAATAGATAAATCAATCAATATGTAGTGGTACCATTTGCTTGCGACGTCATGACACCCTGGCTCACTAGCGGTCCCTGGCGGCCAGAGGCTGGCAAGCGCCGCTTTCTATATCATGTTGTGCAAAATTACAATGAGCTGCCTTTAGCGACACGTCACTCAGCCATGCCCGCATTCAAAAGAGCGATACAGAACATGCCTCAACCAGAGTAGCCTGATGTATATAATGTAATGTGCGTGTGAGAGCATTGCAGTGTATGTGATGTAATGTGTATGTGAGAGTATTGAAGTATGTGCTGTATGGGAGTATGTGCTGTAGTGAAACTGTCTTCATTTTATATTAGGATGAGTGTATCATTCGTGTTGTCCATGCTTTTATGTGGCCCCGGAATAGCCCGCTTCGGCGTGGATGGGGTCCAACGTCAAATACAAATACAAATACAAACTGCTGCAACACCTCCATCTGATAGTGTAGCCAATCTAGACACCGGATGGTTCGCTGTTTTTCTGCGCAATAGATGTCGACAAAAAAAAATGTGCCATACATTTGGCAGCACAAAGGATTTCCCTGTTATTAACAAAAAATCGCATGACGTCACCAACCCAACTTTCCGCCTAAAACTAAAAATTGAATATCTTACACGATAAGCATTTTTGTCGGAAAAAAGTTCACGAACATGTTCAGCTGACTTCGCCTGACATGTAGACATACAATTAAGTGTGATCCGACAACTTTCACAAAGGTGGGACAGTCCCTTTAACCCTCGCCCTACGGAGGGGGGGGCGGCTGACAGGGCCCTTTGAGGTTTCTCTTGAATAACTTTTTCGAAATGCGGCACATCTTGCTGAAATTTTTTAGTAACTGATGGTACAACAATTATACGTATGCTGTAAAAATTAAATTAACATTAATAGAATAGTTTGGGAGATAATCATGTTTTGATGACGTCATGTTGGTGGAAAAACGATAAATATTGGGAAAATCGTAGAAAACAGAGTTTTGAAGCAAATTGCAAACGCAATTCACCAAAGATACAAATTGGCAGTGTCTTTAAAATAGCAATCTCGGATTTCCGAAATTGTTAGGTTTTTGACCACTAAAATACAAAAAAAGTTTTGTTTAATCAACACTAAATAAATTTGTCAAAGAAAAACCGGAATATATGTGAAAGAACTGAGTATGGAAAATACCTACACCAAATTTCTAAGCAATATCTCTATTTTTGACTGAGCGATGGCTCCCTACGTGTAAGAAACTCATGACGTCATTTTTTTATAACTTTTTTGGTCTTCTTTACAAGATACGAACAAGTAGTTACCTTTTCTGTATTTCTGAGACAAAACTGGTATAAGAACATGCCATTTAATTTACATTTATCAATTTCTAATTTTGAGGTTTTCTGACAGCAAAATCGCTATTCTGGACGTGGTCGATCCGAGGTCATTCACTTGACCTGGAAGGTCATCCGTTGACTTGAAACCTAAAAATAGCATACTGTTATATTCCTCTCATGACAGGCAACACGCCGGTTCTTACCGCATTGCTCTAAGTTGCTTGGTTTTGAAGTGAACATGGGGGTGTGCCAGCCCCCCCGTAGGGTGAAGGTGAAAAAAGCTCCCGTAGGGCGAGGGTTAAGAAGCAATGCCACAATAAAGTTCACAACAAATGACAGCTATAGTGCCTAGAGCTTGATAGATGATCAATAAAGGGTTTCAGTTATAACGATACAAAAACACAGAAAATAAGCAAAAAAACAAAAGGATGGGGAACTGTGGGCGAGTTTCCTGAAACCGAAACTTAGGTGTAAGATGAATTGTTTGCAATGTCTTCAGATACCTGTATCTAGAGGAGTTGAAACAATCCAAATAATATTCGAAACGAGATCTTGAAATATTTCGAGGGGGTTAAAAACAAAGGAAGAGACAGAAAATTAACTGAGGCAAAGTTTACACGAATTAGAGGGTCAATGACAATACTTTTTTGAAAAATAGCAATATAATACATTTTAACATGACTTGATTAGCTTAAGTGTATATTTATAAGAAAACGATATGAGATGTTGATGAAATTTCATGAACATTTTGGAGACAAAGAGACAGAGGTATGAGTGAGTGGTTGCACTTGGAAGAACACAATATAACTGGAGGAAAGAAGGCTGTGCAAATATTTTGAGGAAGTTAAGTTTCACGAAGAAGGTAAAGAAAACATTAATCTTTAAGAAGTTTTCAAAGGCCTAGAAAGTGAGAGTTGAACAGCCACCAATAAGGTAAAATAAACGAAATGAAGTTACAGAAACATGATTGAAAGTAAATATTTTATTACAAAGCACAGCGAATTGCACAAAATAATAGCACACAGAAAAGACATAAAAGTCCCAAGAATAACAAGGGCAGCGCAGAATAAAATAACAGCCTAAGTGTAAGCCGGGCGCCGAAATGCGATGCGTCATAAATGCATATGTGCGTAGCCAGTCTAAGAGAGCTGAAACAGGCGCTACGCCGATCATATCACTGTCAACACTCCACTAATCGGCACAACAGCTTATTGTGGCATCACAGATGCTAACATACGCCAGGTTACCAGGTCAGCTACGCAGTTGCTACTTCGCACCTACCGATAACACGCCTCAGGCCCTCAGGGTATGTATATCACTAACGTACACTGTCACTGCACGGTTACTGTTATGCTGCCCCATACTGGCAGCTGCGCAGTACAAACACGTGCCTTTGCGCAAACCAATCACACATCCCGCAAGTCACTGCCAAAACTATACACAAATCCTGACAAATGGACAGTTCTTTAAGGTAAATCAAACACTTTAGTAGAAGGCCGAAGGAAGAACAGACAGAACCAAGCCCACTAGGTGCATTGCGTCATCACTATCACCCGCTATGCGTGAGTGCGTCACTCCCTAACTTACGCTATGGTACTTTATATAGCTTGCATCTCTCTCTCTCTCTCTCTCCATGAACCACCGACAGAAGGTACAGGGAAGGACCCGCAGTTGCTATGGTACACACTAAGGTCCGGCTTATTTTCTCCTCTAGCGTATGCTTGACGGCGAATTAAGAAGCGACCATATGTGCATTCAAACCGCATTACTGAGGGCTTCAAATTGATATATTGACTCATTGGCTCACCTTATTCATTAGCTGTTCTTAAGCAAAAATCCGTTGTTATCACCGCAAAGCGTTAAAACGGATTTTTCCTTAAACAGCCAATGAATAAGGTGAGCCAATGCGTCAATATATCAATTTGAAGCCCTCAGTAATGCGGTCTTAATGCACATATGGTCGCTTCTTAATTCGCCGTCAAGCATACGCTAGAGGAGAAAATAAGCCGGACCTTAGTGCGTACCATAACAACTGCGGGTGCCTGTACCTGCACTGTTCATATGTCACAAGCCTATTGAACAATGGAGAATGGTATTTCTGCAGCTGCACCACACAGTTGCCAGGCAAATTTGATGTTTGAAAGAGTCAGGAAGCTGAAAGTTACTTAGCTATCTGACTCACGCAACAAGGCAAACAAGCACACATCGCTGAAGACACGATCAACAGAAAGGAATGTAAAACAAAGCCGTGAGCACTGTCAACAGGCGCGATGCAGCCGGGATATGAGAGAAGCTGGGCACGGCACGACCACATAACTATCGCTGAGCTGCCTACAGGGACGCTCTCTAACGCCGTCCAACGCCTACGTCCCCATACCGTCCGACTGCTAAGCCCCGTACCGGAGCTGGAAAGCCAGTCTTCCCTCTGCGCCATGTCACTATATCGCCTCAGCAGCGCTGCAGCGCTGGCGCTAGGCTGGGGCCAGATGATATTGGACGCCTCGCCCTGCACCGCGCGGCTGGTCAGAATCGGCTGAACGGGGACAGTCGTCAGGACACCGAGAGGTCGTCTGACACCACGCCGACCCCCGTCAGGACACCGAGAGGTCGTCTGACACCACGCCGACCCCCGTCAGGACACCGAGAGGTCGTCTGACACCACGCCGATCCCCGTCAGGACACCGAGAGGCCGTCGGACACCACGCCGATCCCCGTCAGGACACCGAGAGGTCGTCTGACACCACGCCGACCCCCGTCAGGACACCGAGAGGTCGTCTGACACCACGCCGATCCCCGTCAGGACACCGATAGGTCGTCTGACACCACGCCGACCCCCGTCAGGACACCGAGAGGTCGTCTGACACCACGCCGATCCCCGTCAGGACACCGAGAGGTCGTCTGACACCACGCCGACCCCTGCGCATCACCAGCTGTGTCTTGTGCCACCGAGAAGACCATCTCCTCCGGCGAACAGAACACATCCGACCATTTCCTCCAACTCTCCACCGAACAGAACACGCTCAACTCAACCAAGTATAGGCACTGACTAGCACTGAGCTCGCTCTGCTGCTCGGCGGCCGCAGGCGGCGGAGAGGCGGAGGTCCGGAGGTCCTCCTGCCGCGCGACCTCCGTCCTCGCCGGCGGAGTGGCGGAGGTCCTCCTGCCGACCTGCGTGCTGTCGGCGCGGCTCACTGCAGCGAACATTTCCCTGCGGACACGGGCGGACCGATCAGTCCAGTCCCACTCGGGCCGGCGCCCGCAGGCCACCTCGTACATCTCAGATGCCCGACTCGCGGGAAATGCGGCCACAATGTACGAGCCTGATTTAGGTAGAGCGCCGGCGCCCCGGTCAAGATGAACCGGGACTATCTAAAAGCTCCTGACAGGTCGACAATTTAGCACACTGAATGGCTTTTGCAATGGCGCAGGATGTTCTCGGGCTACCTTATGCATTCTTGAATAGGGACGGCAGATAAAGAAGACATTTTCTAAGATGAGAGCAATTTCCTCTATGCTCCTCAGTTGAAAGAACTCTGATGGTAATATTTAATAACGCCCCTTCTCCAAGGAACAGGCAAAGCCATCCAAAGGAAGTGGAAAGTGGATGTATTTTTGGATTATGTTCAGCGTCAATTCACTTAACCATCAGAGTGGATGTTGCATACATATTGCCTCCACGTTACTTACTGCAAAGGAAGACGGACAATGGTCCATTTGAATGGAAAGTAGGATACATTATGGCTGCTTGTGAAAGCAGATTCCGAGGAAATGAAATGGAAAGGAGTGTCTTTGATCGTGAGCTTCAAAGACACAGACTGCGACCCGGCCTCAACCAGTGCAGCCCTGCAGTGTGTTTGATGATACAAATCAATAAACTACGAAGAATACAGAATAAAACAAACCGTTAATTAGCCAAAAGTTTTCTGCGGACTTGCCGCCATATCCACAGCTGAAGATGTATACAATATAATTTTACTTTTCTGTGCGATAACAATTCAGCAATAAATACTGCTGAAAAAATGTCGTTATTATTAAATACTGAGTGTTGATGAATAATTTAACCTAAATAGGATATCAAGAATTCATTATATCTTACCGCATGGTGGCATACGCAATAAAGTCAACAATAAGCAAAAAGTGGACAATCAACAATGCGGCAATAACACAAACAACACGTCACGAAATCACTATATTTATAACATTTCAAGTGTGACATCAAACATTGCAACATTGCACTAAACCTCATTTATCAAGTGTGGAGGGAAAACGTTTTTAATGAAGTTCAATACCTTGCAAGGCAATCACTTTCGTGCACACCTCAATCATTGACACATGCAATAATCCCAAAAAAAAATCATGCGCACTCAACGCCATGCTAAGGATAGGTATGGATGACATTGCATTTTATATAACAAGATAGATTCATGCAGTAGCTTCTCCGCAAATAGAACATTTACTACGAGGCAAATGACTGCGCAGTGGTAACAAGAACAACTAAGTTACATTGTATTTGGAAAAACGCCTCATTTCCTGGATGGAATAATTTGCACAGGTTACTTTATATAATAGCCGTTTTCACGAAGGATTATTGCGCTGAAAAGTTTCTGAAAGATTCTGAAAGTTTTGAAAAACTACACAACTTTTACATGCGATTTTGAGTAGAAATGTCCCTTATATTTTGTTTTAATATGTTGGTAAGAATAAAATATGTTGACAAAATTGCGGTTTGGTGATAATAAGTTAGAATCTCCCTGACAAGTTTCAGGAAGATTCTATCAATACCACCAAACCGCAATTTTGTCAACATATTTTATTCTTAACCAACATATTACAAAATTATGAGGGATATTTCTAGCCAAAATTCGCATGTAAAAGTTGTGTAGTTTTTCAAAACTTTCAGAATCTTTCAGAAACTTTTCAGCGCAATAATGCTTCGTGAAAACGGCTAATACAACACCTAATTTCTTTCAATACCAAGTTGCATATGCGATTGTTTTCAAAATTAGGAGAGAAAAAAAACAGTCGAACGTAAAGTTAGAGAAGACTGAAGGAAAAAACACATAACTTTTACATGCGATTTTTGGCTAGAAATGTCCCTCATATTTTTTATTTATTCTGAAACTTGACATTCGGCCTGTGACCTTTCAATGATGGTGGTCCACTTTCTTTTCCCATCGGAGGTTTACTGTGATCGTCTAGTATTCACGCTGTTGTGCTGCTTTTAGGCGCTCGTCGTCATATTTTAAAAAAAATGAGTGCGATTGTTAGAAAGTACACAGCGATTGTCTTGGTAAGTCACACATCAACACCAAGATTCTAACGATTGTTTTTCAGAACAATCTTTGTCTGGCAACATGTTCCGAAATGAATCAAACATATAATAGCCGTTATATGGAAATAACTTCTGAAAATAGTTCCATTTCCGCTTATAAGATATACATTTGTATGTTTTGCTTAGCCCTCAAGTGTCAGGTAACAATATTACTTAATACATGGTTTCCCGTGCGTAAATGGTTTTAACGCCCGACGTGGGTGATTAGAGCACTCGAGTGCATTAACGCACAAGTGCTCTAATCACCCACGAGTGTGTTAAAACCATTTACTCACGGGGAAACCGTGTATTAAATGCATTAATATATGTTTAAAGGTGCATTATTCTCATACCACATAGCAATAATGCTTAAAGGGGCATCTTTTAGTGTCTGTATGAGGTAAAAGGGGCATGGTATTTTGGGGGATTTTGGGGGATGGGCCTTGGCAAACGTGTCGCCGTGGACGATGTCGAGCGGGACCTCATGCTGCAACATGAGGGCTCTTTGGGTGCCCGCCCTGAGATCAACAAGGCTGCTTGGTGTCAGCACCTTCCCCTCCCCCCCATGTCAGCACCTTCCCGCCATGCCAGCACATTCTCGCCATGTCAGCACCTTCCCGCCAGTAGACTTCACTTCATCGTACAATCTCCGTAAAATAGGGGCAAGCTCTTCGCCGTTTATGTGTTTCAAATGCACTTTGATCTGGCGTTTTTGAAGCCAGACCTCAAATCTCGTCATCGCCCACTTGTTGTTTTGCATTTTATTTTCTGGCTGAGCTTTTGCGTCCATTTCATTCAAAGAATTTGCATCCAACTCTGACGACTTGGATGCAAAATTGTCTTGACTTAGATCATCCATGGCTTGATCCATGGCTGCCTTGCTGTGGTGTGAATGAATATGCTTTTGAATCTTGAGCGTGCTCTAATTTAAATTAGAGCACGCTTGCGCTCATTAATGCACGGCTACTCCGAAATTGAATAACGGTTAACGCCCAGTAAATGCACCGTAAAACATGTATTAACCAGCAAGGCGCCGTAGTTGGCGATGAACGAGTGATCGCGAAGGAAATGTATGGGGAAGTTCAATTCGATCGGAAAAGTAGTTTCTGAGATACAAAAAAGGTGCGCACGTGCGCACGTGCAAAGGCACCCACCATTGACCTGTGTGAAAGTTGGGGCTGAGAGGTCCCTAACCACACACCAAATTTGAACACAATCGGCTCAGCTGTTCCAGAGATATATAATTAGGGGTGTGCACGTGCGCACGTGCAAAGCTACCCCACCCCTGGGTAGTGTGAAAATAGCGGCTGAGGGGTCCCTAACCACACACGAAATTTGTACATAATCTGCCCAGCCGTTGCAGAGTTATTGCGAGAAAATACTTTTCAACGCCCCTCACGCGGCACACGCCACGCGCAGTGGTAGTCACGCACATGAGTCGGCACTTGTCTCAAACAGGGTAGGTTAGACGGGGCTGCTCAGCAAAGAAGTCTGCTTGTCAATCGGACGTGCGGTTGCAGAAATATGAGCTTCTCAAAAGCTTCGCCACGGGTCGGGTCGGGTCGGGTCGGGTCGGGTCGGGTCGGGTCGGGTCGGGTCGGGTCGGGTCGGATCGGGTCGGGCCGGGCCGGTCATAATCAGCTTTTTCCCATACACCACGAAAGGACGAGCGAGCGCTTCGCGCTCGCTCGTAATAATCTGCAATACCTAAACAAACCAGTAAGGCGCCGTAGTTGGCGATGAACGAGCGAGCGCGAAATAAATGTATGGTGAATTTCAACCCGATCGGGCAAGTAGTTCCTCCGATACAAAAAAGGTGCGCACGTGCGCACGTGCAGAGGCACCCCACCCATGACTGGTGGGGGCGGCGGCGTAGGGGTACCTAACCGCACACTAAATTTTAACACAATCGGCTCAGCCGTTCCTGAGATATATAATAGGGGTGTGCACGTGCGCACGTGCAGAGGCACCCCATCCCCGACTTGTGGGAAACTGGCGGTTGAGAGGTTCCTAACCACACACCAAATTTGAACACAATCGGCTCATCCATTCCTGAGATATAGAATAGGGGTGAGCACGTGCGCCCGTGCAGAGGCACTCCATCCCTGACTTGTGGAAAGGCAACGGCTGAGAGATCCCTAACCACACACCAAATTAGAACGCAATCGGTTCAGCCGTTCCTGAGATATAAAATAGGGGTGCGCACGTGCGCACGTGCAGTGGCACCCCACCCCTGACTTGTGGAAAATTGGCGGCTGAGGAGTCCCTAACACACACCAAATTTGCACACAATCGGCTCAGCCGTTGCAGAGTTTTTGCGAGAAAACACTTTTCAACACCCCTCACGCGGCACGCGCCACGCGCAGTGGTAGTCACCCACATGAGTCGGCACTGGTCTCAAACAGGGAAGGTTAGATGGGGCTGCTCAGCAAAGAAGTCTGCTTGTGAATCGGACGTGTGGTTGCAGAGATATGAGCTTCTCAAAAGCGTCGCCACGGGTCGGGTCGGGTCGGGCCGGGCCGCTCATAGTCAGATTTTTTCCCATATACCACGTTAAGACCAGTAAGGCGCCGTAGTTGGTGATGAACGAGCGAGCGCGAAGGAAATGTATGGGGAATTTCAACTCGATCGGGCAAGTAGTTTCTGAGATACAAGAAAGGTGCTCACGTGCAGAGGCACCCAGCCCTGAGTTGTGTGAAAGTGGCGGCTGAGGGGTCCCTAACCACACACGAAATTTGCACATAATCTGCCCAGCCGTTGCGGAGTTATTGCGAGAAAACACTTTTCAACACCCCTCACGCGGCACTCGCCACGCGCAGTGGTAGTCACCCACATGAGTCGGCACTGGTCTCAAACAGGGAAGGTTAGATGGGGCTGCTCAGCAAAGAAGTCTGCTTGTCAAGCGGACGTGCGGTTGCAGAGATATGAGCTTCTCAAAAGCGTCGCCACGGGCCGGGCCGAGCCGCTCATAATCAGATTTTTCCCATACATCACGTAAGGACGAGCGAGCACTTCACGCTCGCTCGTAATAAGGAAACAACACTTTTTGTGACCATTCATTTTCCAGGTGTTCCATTACAGAATCCCAAGTGACGCAAAACGCATTTCCAGCCAATACAAAAAAAAATGGAACACACTCCCGACAAGAGACCAGGTACTTCAGAGTGGCAGGTAACGATGCTTCGACGGCAGTGTACTCGTAGATACAGGGTGCGTTTTGAGCGTCCGCGATTGACCATGCTTCAATATGCTACAGTGAAATGTAGATGCATGTCTCATGTCACAACAGGAGACTACAATATATTGCAGCAGCCTGGAATTCAGTAGATAGGGAACACATATCACTGGACACAAAAGAATGTCATTAGTGCAGAGCATGAAGGTTTTAACAGACGAGTCCACTTTGCTTGTGATGTAACATTAAAGCATAGTTCACAAGAAGATACACGTAACTTATATCAGAAGCGGTAAAGAAAACATTGCATATACATTAGCAAGACAACAGTAAGTACAATATTATGTTCTTGGACATCCTAAGCTAACATAAATCCTGATACTCCAGGGAATGAAGGCAAATGAAATACAATTTCCCTAATATAGACCCAGTGGTGCAGTTGATATGTACGTACCGTGTATGGACCTCAATTTGTCTGAAACATAGACCGGTCGGTCGGTCGGTCGGTCAGGAGCTGAGGTGTACACTACCGCGTGACACCAGACGCGTGACGTGTGACACTACCGCGTGACACCAGAACAATACTGCTCAATACGGCTCCGTGCATTGTAATGAACAGGCAAAATGAGGTCACTGTCATGCTAGTGTGTAGCAATATGCGTCGCATATGATCCGCTCCAGGGCCATCCAGGCTCATCCACTCGTGCCAACTGCCATCACGAACAGCAGTTGAAGTAAAAACTTGCAACAAGCAACTACAACTATCTCGAAAACTGCTAAGAATACCTAAACTGTCATAGCAGGAAACTCACTCGTGCATTTTGTGCTCAAACTCGAATGGAAAGTGAACTAATTAGCCAAACTAAAGTTCTGGCGCGTCTGTGGAAAGGAGTGCGTATTCTCACCTTCGATCTGTTGCTTTATGTCCCCTACTTGATTTTCCAGCGTATTTTTCAGCTCTGAAATTAAACACTTCTGTGTCAGTACTTACCAATATGCATGTACACCCACAATACTTGCTGAAAGACTCGAAAAGTATATATTTACATCAGCTCATACACATTCCAGCACACACTGATCCATACATGCAACTCGAATTGGCTCATAATTGTTAATGGACGTATATTTGCTCTGATATCAGTCGGTTATTTAACACGCGCCCTGGAGGACCTCTGATAATTACATGCCCTGGAGGGGGGGGGGGGCGGATTTCGCCCCCCAGGGTGCAAAATTAAGAGACAAAAACGCGCCGCTTCGCGGCGTATATTACACATGTGCGTCCTGATAAATCCTCGATGTCACGATGTTTGTTGACTATCGTTTTTTGTCGCTAACGAACCCATAGGGCCCGTCAATTTTGTTTTTTATAATGTCGTTCATAGCTGGAAATCCAGGAAACGTATTAAAAACTGGTAAGCAACTGCACCCAAGCTGTTAGAATGTTGTGATTAAAAAGTCGAAAATATAACATTTGTGTGCCACTGCGGCGAAATTCCTTCTTTCTTTGCGGTGGAAGCATCTCATCGAGTGGCTTCATTGGTGCCCTTGGGCTCATATATATATTGATTATAGAATCTTTCGATTTTTTAGATTCTAAATATCCAGACCAAAACAAAATAAGAAACAAATATCCGGGCCGCTACGCAGCGCAAATCAGTCAGTGTTCTTTCCAGTACAAAAGGGTCTAATATAGACTGTACCTACACACTGGCGACCGCAGGGGGGGGGGGGGACATGGGGCCATGCCTTTGGCCTTAAATGGGGGGGGGGCAACATGCCTTTTGACCCCACCTTTTGCTCCAGACATATTTCCTCGTTTCGACCCTGCATCCTGGTTCAAATAGAAAAAATCAGTTATCCAGCCCGCTCAAAACCTCACATTTTTCCCCCGCTTCGCCGCGCAATAATAGTTGTATGGGTGTCCATTTTGCGTAAATACCATTTGTAGTTGAGCCTTTGTGACAAATTTTCTTCAAGCTTTTTTCTTCTCAAATTTCTCTTCGCAAAATCCTGCCTATTTGTTAGTACAAGAAAATGTTTGAAGTCCGCTCGAGACACAATGCAATATGATACACTGATATCGCATGCATAATATTTACTGCTCGTAAAAAAAAACGGCTACCCCCCTCTCCTGGTCACGAACCTCGACTACCCTCTCGGTAAATTCTGCATCAGCCGTCTGGGGCCGCTATTGACTGTAGAAATTATATATTTTAGCACCATCCGCGGCACTTTAAATGATAGAAAGGGTACGACTGATATTACAAATACCTATAGCCAACGTTTTGTCAACTAAAAACAAAATGCTGAAATAGGGGCACCCTCAAAATATAGTGGACCAAATCCGTTGGGATTTCCGATTTGGGTATAGGTAGGGGCACCACTGAAATTGATGACCACTCCCTCCCCCTCTTGAAGATTTTCTGGATCCGCACCTGGGTGAAACACTTGCGATTGCGTCATGTCTAATTACCGGGGGGAACTGTGTTCAAGCTTGGTCTCCAACGTATGAGAAAGATTGTTGGCTACTAGAAAGGGTAAAAAAACGGGCAACGAAAATGGTTAACGGTATTAGTAATTTAGAATATGAGGATAGGCTTAAAACATTGGATATGTTCTCACTTAAATACAGAAGATTGAGGGGGGATCTCATTGAAGTTTTTAAGTTTGTAAATGGTCAACAGATTGGGTATTTAAAGAACTTGTTTGATTTTGATAGGGAGAAAAGAGGGCGAGGCCATCAGTATAAACTTATTGTTAAACAAAGCAGGACTAGATTAAGACAGTCGTTTTCAGTAGAAGGGCTGTGAGCCATTGGAACAAATTACCAGGTGATGTAGTCAGTGCAGCCACATTAGTTTCTTTCAAAGCTGGACTCGACAAATATTTTGCGGGAAAGGGTTTTGTTTATAAATACTCCTGGGATTAGTCTTAGTTATAGTGATACACATATGTGAATATACATAAGAACATAATAATTGAAATAGATTGCTTACAAGAAAGGGATTATTTTGAGAAGGAAGATTGGGCATGTGTGGGACTAGTTAAATTTTCAACGTTTGTATGGATTGAATGTCTTGTGAATGTAGATTGCTAAATTCTGAGGTTCGTGTGTGCAGGACGATGTAGTGTTAACGATGTATATGTACTGGATGTTAAATTCTGAAAATGGTTAGTGTGTATTATATGATATGGTGCCCTGCGAGGCAATGTATGTGGCCGTTCATGCCCGTTGTCACATGTGTGATGTTCACGTCCATGTGTGCCGTACAACCCAGGACGGGCCCACGAGGCTCTTTGTTGTACTGACAATTTATGTCTTTATGTCTTTACCTTCATCCATTGCAACATTATCGATATACCTGCTTATATTCTGCTGTATTCGACCAGTCTGTGTTATTTCTGCTCAACTTTACAGATGAACAAAACGTCAAGTCCTATTACGGGTGACTAACGCATAAGGATATTGTTCAGCGGTGCAGTCTAACAGTCAGGCGCCAAGCCCTCAGAGGCATCTAGCGGCACGTTTGTGAACCAAGTCAACACATTGGAATGTGTGTTGACTGATCATAAATTTATTTGATTTGTGGAGAATCTAAATACGAAGAAGATGGTGCTACGCACATTAACTAATATTGCAATGCACTGATAAATCAACTAACCTGTTAACACGCCTCAAATTATATTTCCCTAAATGGCATGCAACGCTGAACTCTATGTTTCTCTTTACTTTTCAACGCCACTTTTCGCGACCTCTGTTTAATTATTAAGGTTGTTATTAAGGTAAGGGTAAACCTCCACCATCCTTCACTGACTGCTTATAATTCGGCTCAGCACAACACAAAATGGCGCGTACTGTAGCGCTTTCCCTTCACCAGAAACCATTTACCAAGCCATATCAAGTTCGGATGGTTCCTGGACCTCGGAGGTGGTACGTTGTAAGAGCCACGTGCCACGCCACGGTAGCAGCACCCACGGCATGTACGAGGCCGCGTCCACCAACTAAACCGTCACAGGACCGTCACATGATCGTCACAGGACCGTCACAGGACCGTCACAGGACCGTCACAGGACCGTCACAGGACCGTCACAGGACCGTCACAGGACCGTCACAGGATCGTCACAGGACCGTCACAGGACCGTCACAGGACCGTCACAGGACCGTCACAGGACCGTCACATGATCGTCACAGGACCGTCACAGGACCGTCACAGGACCGTCACAGGACCGTCACAGGACCGTCACAGGACCGTCACAGGACCGTCACAGGACCGTCACAGGACCGTCACAGGAAACCCTCCACCATCCTACGGATACTGGTACGCACCAAGCATGCGTTTCGGACTGCCGGAGCGCCGGCTGGGTCTCAGGCCTGTAAACAAGCGGCCACCGACTGAGGTCATCGCCATTCAATCTAAAGGTATCTGAGTTTTTAATATAAGCAAAAACTGAAAGTGTGAATTACACATTACCCTTGAAGTTCGAGGAGAGAACCATGTTTTATTTCCTTTTCTAAAACACAAACAATGCAAGGAACGTGGATCTTCGCTGTCTTGCAACTCATAACAATGGGACATTATATGGCATGGTAAAACACTTCTGTCAACGCCTGCCCTGCGAAATAGCACACAATTTAAATAACCAGACTATCATGGTTAGAACATCCTGACGGGCCCATTCTGGTGGCGTGCTAACAACAAATAACCGCCCCCTCGCCTGCCAAACAACAACCGGTGCTGCCTCCTGCCAATAACCGCCCCGTCGCCTGCCAAACAACAACCGGTGCTGCCTCCTGCCAATAACCGCCCCCTCGCCTGCCAAACAACAACCGGTGCTGCCTCCTGCCAATAACCGCCCCCTCGCCTGCCAAACAACAACCGGTGCTGCCTCCTGCCAATAACCGCCCCATCGCCTGCCAAACAACAACCGGTGCTGCCTCCTGCCAATAACCGCCCCATCGCCTGCCAAACAACAACCGGTGCTGCCTCCTGTCAATAACCGCCCCATCGCCTGCCAAACAACAACCGGTGCTGCCTCCTGCCAATAACCGCCCCCTCGCCTGCCAAACAACAACCGGTGCTGCCTCCTGCCAATAACCGCCCCATCGCCTGCCAAACAACAACCGGTGCGGCTCCTGCCAATAACCGCCCCGTCGCCTGTCAAACAACAACCGGTGCTGCCTCCTGCTGTCTCCTGCTGCCTCCTGCTGCCTCCTGCTGACTGCTGATGACTGGCCCGGGTGCAGACCATCGACCCAAATTCCAGCCCCTCGCGTGTTCAGGCGGCAATATAAGCACAGGGGTCGCCGGGGCAGCTGTTCAAACTGCCGCTCCGCCCGCCCAGACCATCCCTTGCAGTGGCCGTAACATTGTGTCAGGAGAGAGGGGAGAAGGGCCGGCCATCGACCGAGTAGCGGGTGTCGCTCCCGTGTCCTGCTCTGGTGTCGGCTCCGTGTCCTGGTCTGCCATTGTGTCAGGAGAGAGGGGAGAAGGCCCAACCATCGACCGAGTAGCGGGTGTCGCTCCCGTGTTCTGTTCTGGTGTCGGCTCCGTGTCCTGGTCTGGCATTGTGGCAGGAGAGAGGGGAGAGGGCCGGCCATCGACCAAGTAGCGGGTGTCGCTCCCGTGTCCTGCTCTTGTGCTGGCTCCGTGTCCTGGTCTGACTTAACATTGTGTCAGGAGAGAGGGGAGAAGGCCCAACCATCGACCAAGTAGCGGGTGTCGCTCCCGTGTCCTGCTCTGGTGTCGGCTCCGTGTCCTGGTCTGCCATTGTGTCAGGAGAGAGGGGAGAAGGCCGGCCATCGACCAAGTAGCGGGTCTCGCTCCCGTGTCCTGCTCTGGTGTCGGCTCCGTGTCCTGGTCTGACTTAACATTGTGTCAGGAGAGAGGGGAGAAGGCCCAACCATCGATCGAGTAGCGGGTGTCGCTGCCGTGTCTTGCTCTGGTGTCGGCTCCGTGTCCTGGTCTGACTTAACATTGTATCAGGAGAGAGGGGAGAAGGCACAACCATCGACCAAGTAGCGGGTGTCGCTCCCGTGTCCTGCTCTGGTGTCGGCTCCGTGTCCTGGTCTGACATTGTGTCAGGAGAGAGGAGAGAAGGGCCTACCATCGACCGAGTAGCGGGTGTCGCTCCCGTGTCCTGCTCTGGTGTCGGCTCCGTGTCCTGGTCTGACTTAACATTGTGGCAGGAGAGAGGGGAGAAGGCACAACCATCGACCAAGTAGCGGGTGTCGCTCCCGTGTCCTGCTCTGGTGTCGGCTCCGTGTCCTGGTCTGCCATTGTGTCAGGAGAGAGGGGAGAAGGCCCAACCATCGACCGAGTAGCGGGTGTCGCTCCCGTGTCCTGCTCTGGTGTCGGCTCCGTGTCCTGGTCTGCCATTGTGTCAGGAGAGAGGGGAGAAGGCCCGACTATCGACCAAGTAGCGGGTGTCGCTCCCGTGTCCTGCTCTGGTGTCGGCTCCGTGTCCTGGTCTGACATTGTGGCAGGAGAGAGGGGAGAAGGGACGGCCATCGACCAAGTAGCGGGTGTCGCTCCCGTGTCCTGCTCTGGTGTCGGCTCCGTGTCCTGGTCTGACTTAACATTGTGGCAGGAGAGAGGGGAGAAGGGCCAACCATCGACCAAGTAGCGGGTGTCGCTCCCGTGTCCTGCTCTGGTGTCGGCTCCGTATCCTGGTCTGACTCGAATTGCACAGCCAGGCTCCGGTGTCTGGCTCCTCCAATCTGAGTAAAGTGATGCGGTCAAGTCGGTTTGACTGTCGTTTCTCGATTTACAGAACACGCATAACAAATGTTTTATTCAAGTTCTCAATCAGCGAAGTATATCGAAACTTTAAACACTTTCGCTTAGCACTAAAACCACTACCCAACTTTTGATACTTACGCTAAGGACTAAAACCACTACCCAACTCCGGCATGAGCGTAAGTTGGCAGAAAATCTTTCAGCTCGGAAACCGTAGATCACGCCAACCAATGATAGTCGCCATCGCCACGCGATAACAAATCACAGGCGCCCATTGTAAGGACAGCTCATCAGTATGTAGGTAAGGCTTTTAAATGGGTTTCCGCTTAAAATAAAGTTGGTTTCATTTTTAAACAGAACATTTCCGTAATTAAGCTTCATTGTAGCTTTATGTCCCCAGTTTGATCTTTTTTAATCTTGGTACTTCAACAAAAGCAAAGGAGAGACCCACTATTTGTAAGTAAGAAGATGAGCAAAGACATGCAAAAATAGCCTATACTCCAATTTCCTGTTGGGTTCCAACGAAAATCCCACTCGTGTCAAACCACAAAACATTTGTGAATAGCAAGTTATATAGAAAGTTAATCCGTATGACATAAATCATTGTCTCTTGGCTTTCGGTTGATTTTTATTGCATTCATAAGATTAAGAAGTACATACATGATCGAATGTTTTATTAGGTTCACATTTCGCAGTGTTCGTTGGTCAACATCAAAAAGCACAAACACATTGTCAAGGAATAGGGCATAATCAAGTCAAGTGAGATACGCTAACACCAGCGGTGAGCATAACATGATAGTTCCACTTACTGGTGAGCTCGTCCTGGTCGGCCATCTCTGCCTCCTTCTCCAGCTCCTCGGGCGTCTTCTTCTTCCTCATCAGTGGGTTATCCGGCTCCATCTGCATCATGTCCACCTCCTCCTTCTTCTTTATGTTGTACTGAAACAATAGCCGACGGTCCCAGGATGGTTACTGGGTGTTGCATCCAGATAATGATTATCATTCTCAGGCGACCCCAGGCAGGTTCGGGTATAAGGCAGACGAGGCTCGAATAAGAGGCAATAAGAGACAGCCGCCAGATTATCTTCATCATGGGATGTTTGCTATTTTAATTCGTGTTTTCATGGCAAGTATTCATAACAACTACGTGAAGAGAAGATATTTATTTTGTGTTAATCCTTTTTAGATACTAACAAATGTCTGAAATTCAAGCAACTTTGAAGACATGAAAAGCGTTCCAAGATGGAGTTTACACTAGAATGATTTTAGATTTGCCGAATTATAAGCAATTTGTTTTTACTACTGGATGAGACCTTCGCAAAGCTACATTGCTGCATGGATTTTGAACCCTGCCATTATAATGTTATCAAGTATGTACATTTGCCCTCTATACAGACTGAGTCTCGGAGGCATCGCTATTTGTACGGGGCTGTCGCTGAGTACAACGAGCTGCCGTCTGAGCTGCGTTGTTTGAGCTACGCTAGTTTTAAACGCGAGCTCAAAGAGTACCTGATGGAGCGTGAGCGTGAGACCTAGTTTTATGACTCACTGCGCTCGTTTATGAGAAATTGTTTTGTGATGTGTTATGTGTGCTCTCTGGTGTGTACCTACATGAAGTATGAGTGTTGCGTCACCCAAGCCCAATTATTTGAGCGTGTTTTGACTCGAGTCATATAATAGTCGTTGCATGCAGCGGATATGCCTCAGGAAGTGAAATAAATACATTTGCCGCTCACATTGACTTCTCTTAGTGGCAAAATGATAATGTGCTCAATAATTGCACACGGTTCGCTCGCCACTAACGTTATATGACGTCACCGACCATGGTATGGTGAATTCTATTTTATGAACCAGGGCTGCGGAGAAACATAGCGGAGTCGACATAATTTAGCAACTCCGACTCTGACTCCGACTCTGGCCTGAAAATATCGACTCCGACTCAGACTCCGACTCCAACACCGACTCCGGCCTATATCCGTTCTCCAAACGCATGCTAGAAAGCAATATCTGCAATGCCATCTATTTTCTCCGTTTGTCTTTATTCTTAACAGTATGGAGAACAATGCTACGCCGCCCGAGCACGGGCGCGGCGTGCCTGCCGCGCGTCCAGCCCATTCGCGCTCGTCTGCAGGCAGCGGAAGCCGCGAAACGGGCACCGAGCGGCGAGCGCAGCCAGCCGCCGCCGGCCCAGCTCGCAGCAGCTGGGCTTCAACCCCAGCTCGTTCCAGCAAGTCTTCGCTAGAGCCGCTGCTGCTCCCGGATCTTGCGCTGTTCTTACAGCTGGCCAGCCAGTGCGCCGCTCTCCGCCGCCTCGCCTCCGGCAACCAAGTCTACCAGTCAGGGGTGTGGATTTCCAAAAATCATGGGGGTGCTCAAGAACGGATGTTAGGGGCATCGTGCCATGCCCCTAAACGACTGAAATCGACCGAAAATTGGCATCTTTTCTTATTTTTTTCAGGAAACCTAAACAACGTTTACAAAGTCAAGTTTGTTTTAAACATAGTTAAGTACACAAGCGCCCTAGATGTTTTGTGGTCGTGCCACAGCCACTAGCCACAGTGTTTGGCTGATCACTTAAAACTCACAGGATGTAATCAAGCCATATATACCTACGACCCTGCTATCTCGGATTTTGTGTTATATCGGTGACCACCTAAGGTCAGGTCAGTTGCGTGACCTTCCCATTATAAGTCAACAAGAAAATATACAAATGTTTTCGTATCAGAGGATACGCATTAGATCAGAATAATTATTTTAAGATTATGCTAGTATAGCTCATTTTTGATGACCCAAGTACAATTATTGCTCAGTGACCCCTACAAGATCGTGTGAGGTCATATGAGGCGATCAGCACTTATTTGCCAATAACTATTGATAACATAAAATTAAGATAAGAACGTGAGACCGGCACCACTGTGTATGTCACGTCGAGACGCGTCCCACATTGCGCAGCACCTGCAAGACATACCTGGTTCACCACATACCTTAAATTACCTTGACCTGAGGTCAAATTTTGAATTTGACTTAGGTAATCTTGTCACCATGGTATGAGTCGAATCTCCTTGACGAAGCGAGCGCGATGACGTTAAAATGGGCGCCGTGTGGCCATGAGTGTCGGTGCTTCCAAAGCCCCAATCATCATCAGATGACGTTAAAATGGGCGCCGTGTGGCCATGAGTGTCGGTGCTTCCAAAACCCCAATCATCATCAGATGACATTAAAATGGGCGCCGTGTGGCCATGAGTGTCGGTGCTTCCAAAACCCCAATCATCATCAGATGACATTAAAATGGGCGCCGTGTGGCCATGAGTGGCGGTGCTTCCAAAACCCCAATCATCATCAGATGACGTTAAAATGGGCGCCGTGTGGCCATGAGTGTCGGTGCTTCCAAAACCCCAATCATCATCAGATGACGTTAAAATGGGCGCCGTGTGGCCATGAGTGTCGGTGCTTCCAAAACCCCAATCATCATCAGATGACGTTAAAATGGGCGCCGTGTGGCCATGAGTGTCGGTGCTTCCAAAACCCCAATCATCATCAGATGACGTTAAAATAGGCGCCGTGTGGCCATGAGTGTCGGTGCTTCCAAAACCCCAATCATCATCAGATGACATTAAAATTATTGGCTATTGCCCCATCTTCATTAGGCGGAAATCTACCGCTAGATGAGTAAACTGTAGGTTGCATTTTCCACTCATTTTCTTTCGAAAAGGGGTGTAAACTGTAAAGATCCTAGGCCAACGACTACTCTACTGACCAAAGAAATCGCCAATTGCCAAAAAGTCGACTCCGACTCCGGGCCGGAGTCGGAGTCGGTAAGATTTTAGCGACTGACTCAGACTCCGGCCAAAACTGTCTACTCCGACCGACTCCGACTCCGACTTCGACTCCGATTCCGCAGCCCTGTTATGAACATAACAAAACTGGGCCTGGGGCGTTGTAACACCATGGTCCGATGTAAACAATACACGACAGATCTGACGCACAAAGGCAAGCACATTTCTGTTATCTTACCTTGTCTCTGATGCCTTGCCTCATGCCCTCTCGCTCCTCTTCCATCTTGCGGTGTTTGTCTTTCCTGCTTTCCTCGGCCTCGGCGATGGCCTCTTGCCGCTCCCGTTCTGCCTCCTCCTCCTTCTCTTTGTCTCCCTCGTCGTCCCCGCCACCACCAGGCAGCTGGCCTGAGGGGAGACCAGACTGGTTATTGATTCAACTTTTTTGGAACGATTCAATCATGATTCATTTTGTAGTCCGAATGATTAAATCGCCGTTCGACTCACTGATACATTTTTGAGAATTGATTCTTTCCGATTCACAGAATCAAAAAATATTTTAATCGATTCATGTTTGATTCAATATCTAAATATATGTGCTGAATTTATGTCAAATTAATACAAATGGAAACATACATACATACAAATACAAACATAAACATATGATCACTAAAACACTGTTACAGCAATACAATTTCAACATAAATTAATGTAGCCACTGGCACTGCATATATTTGCACAATTTACCAATCTACTTGAATCGTTAAGAATCGTTAAATCTTTTGATTCAATTAGCCTTGATTTGATGCGGGTTTTGATTCAATCACGATTTATGAATAAAAAGATCTGGTGGTGAATCAATTATCTTTTGATTCAAGGAGTTTTGATTGAACGATTCCAATCGATTCGATCAGTGTCGAATCAATAACCAGTCTGGGTGAGACGGCAGCAGACGAGCGCTGCCTTTGAAGATAGAGCTACGGCGTGTTAAAAAATGATCATTATCATGTAATATACACGGACTTGGACACGGACTTATAACGGGACTTGGGGTATGCAAACGAATGCACCTTTCAGCCTTTGCTATTTCAGAACTGGTAAATGGAATCGAACAGTTGAATGCATTGCAGAAAGGTACACAACTAAAATAATTTTCGCTTTAAAAAAAAATCGAAGTGAAATTTGAAACACAAAATATTTCAGATAGGGGAGGAAATGAGACATGTTTTGCTGTTGGATGTCACATTTTATCGCGCTGCCTTTGATGAGGTTGATAAATCGGTGCTACTGTTAATCTTAATAGAGGATGTTGTACAACGAAAAACACCACCAAATCACAACAGAGGATGAAAAACCTACAACTATCAACTATCTTTCTACTATAAATCGCAATCGCAGTGAAGATAAGATTGAATAATTAGTTTCGATCAGTGGCGGATACAGGAGGGGGAGGTCACGGGGGTCATGAACCCCTCCCCCCTTGGGCCGTGAGGGCACCACCGTACCGGGACACCAGGGGCACCACCACGATAAAACAAAAAATCTGCACCGCTACGCGGCGCAAATCATTCAGTGTTCTTTGAACCAAGGGCACCACCGCGCCGGTGTACCAGGGGCACCACCGTGCCGGTAGGCGGCACTGTGGGGTGAGGGGAGACACCGGGGCACCGTGCCTCCTTGAATCCAGGAGGGAAAACATTGGTAAAGTGCCGCCATGAAATCACAAGCATTGGTCTCTGGGAGAGAAGAAAAATATCGCGAAATGATGCTAAATTAAAATTGCTAAATTATGCCAAAAAATTCCCTTCATGCCTCCCGTTCCTTGGGCTATGAAATGGCACCAACGTGCCTTTATACCAGAGGCAACATCGTATCGGACTCGCGGGGCCCTGAGGGTCCCCTTGGGCTGATACATATAGATTATAGAACCTTTCGATTTTTTTAGAGCCTAGTTATCCAGACAAAAACAAATAAAGCAAAAAATTCCGCGCCGCTATGCGGCGCAAATCAATCGGTGTTCTTGTCCAGTACAAAAGGGTCTAATATAGACTGTACACACTGGCGGCCGCAGGGGGGGGGGGGGAGAGAATATGGGGACCATGTTAGCCTTTGGCCTTACATGAGGGGGCAACATGTCTTTTGACCCCACCTATTGCTTCAGACATATTTCCTCGTTTTGACCCTCCATCCTGGTTCCAATAGCAAAAATTAGTTCTCCAACCCGCTCAAAATCTCAAAATTTGGCGCCGCTTCGCAGCGCAATAATAGTGTAACGCATGCATAAGATTTACTGCTCGTAAAAAAACGTCTACCCCTGGTCACGAACCTCGACTTCCCTCTTGGTCATTCTTCATCAGCCGTCTGGTGCCGCCCTTGACTGTACAAATGATATATTTTAGCACCATCCACCGCACTTTAAATGATAGTAAGGGTACGACTAATATTGAAAATACCTATAGCTAACGTTGTCAATAAAAGAAACTGAAATAGGGGCACCCTCAAAATATAGTGGACCAAATCCGTTGAGTTTTCAGATTTTGGTACAGGTAGGGGCACCCCTGCAACTAATGATCTCCCCCCTTGAAGATTGTCTGGATCCGCCCCTGGTTCCGATCCTGGGCTTACATATAGCGTTCGTCGGGGCGGGGCGTTCGTCAACTTGTTCGTAAATGGCACCCCCAGTATTGCCACACATGGAACGTTAGCAGTACTAATTCATCCTTACCATATAATGTTCAGGACTGATAATTTTGCACACCCCATCATTGCAAAATATATTTAAGCTGAAATGTAGTTTCGGAGTAGGTGATAGTTAAATCCATTGTATCTGTCAATTGTCCACCCTGATACCAAGAACATTACAAATCGTCACATTTCGCTTCACTTCTGAATTCCCTGATACCAAAGAAGCAAGTGTTGAAGAGCAAAACAAAGGTTGCTTGGTGTTTCTTTGCTAAAAGCCTAAGTCCATACGCTCGCAAAACTATTTGTGGTCGAAATTTATCCTGAAAATTATGTTAACCTGCCAAGTGCTGGGATATTTCTTATATTGCGATATATTGGAAGAACTTCCTTGCATGTACTCCTAACACCGGTATACCTAACACCGGATTTATCAGACGGATTTTAACATTTTTGAACACATATTGAATCGAACGTTGGAATTCGCTCGTTCGTATTTTGCTGCTACCTTCAATACAAAGACCTCGATTACAAAAAGCGATTGCCATTTTCCGACATGGCGTGTGCAGGAAATGGAACGCCTCAGAGTGAGAAAAATGGTCTTCGCAAGTTTTGTAGTGATAAGTCAGCAGTTGCAGCACCTGAATACAGATTCCGTCGGTATGTTTGTAAAACACCCGGTAATCCTATTTTTTCACTCTCAAAAACATCAAAACAACTTCATACCACCGCACATTTAACAAATATCGCAATCACCATAGCTGCGGAAGTATAATTTGCGCACGATGGGCTGCGTGAGACTCTGCAAGCATTCATTCAATACGAGGTATACAGCGTCGATGTAAGTATTTAAGTAATAGCAAAACGTTGAAATGGAGCATCGACTTTATACATTGCTCAAGCAACATTGTAGATATATGGATCCACTCTTTAAAAAAAATATGCGCTGAAGATAACTTGGAAGCAAATTCGTTGAAATATACTTGCACGGTATAGCAAGAGATCCCAACTATTTTTTGTTAAAGATAGATGGGGTTAAGTGTAGTTAAACCCTGGACAAAACGCCAATGTTTAATCCCTCAAAAACTTGTCGGATGCCTCCGGAGCCCGAAGTCCCTCCCATAAAGCAAGGTTAGGTTACGTAAGGATTGTTATTGCGGGCATCGAATGGACTCATTGTAATGCTAGGCCTCGGCGTTGGTCGATCCGTTACGCTCCGAGGCTCCTGCGTTTGAGTTCCCGGTCGGTGTGCATGTCATGTGAGAACATTGCTCAGCTCTCAAGACGCGGACAAAAATTACTGATAAGGGCTGGAATTAAAATGGCAGACCTGCCATTTTAATTCCATTGCTAATTATTACCGGTAATAATTAGCATGTGAATTGAAATGTATTCTGTAGGTCAGCAAAACGAAGAGAGTGTTAGTTCGGAGTGAATGGAGCCGAACACTGCATGCTAACTAAAACTGAAATATTTGCAATGAAGTAGGAAATATTGCATTATAGTACTTAAAGTAACGTTTTAAGTAACATTTACTAAGGTAATCACGGCACTAAGTCATATTACAAACATATCATTATCATGGCAGGACAATTCACCTTTTAGCATGTATTACTTATTATCGTTTAGGTTAAACATATACCGTATTACAAAATAATACAACAATTTGTCAAAGATTGAATACCACCGATTTGCTTTTCTTCCAAAGCAACCACTTAGCCGACGCTCGGTCATTTGCAATATCTGACTGTTAATCTTAACATCCCACATGTCAAACGTCTCGTGTGTAATTTAAATGGCGGACAAAATGCTGATTGCTGAGCTCTAAGAGTAATATTCGTGTCATTCCAGAGATCCCTCTATTATCAACTCAGCATCTTCCTCTGTGAAGAATTGCTGAAATGGTATTTCGCGAACGCAAGGGGATTCAGACTAAAGCCTTTCGTCTCACACAGATATCACAGTCGCACACAGACACAGATACCATTCGTTTCGTATTGGGTCAATTTTTAAAAGAATCTTCAATTTCATCACAAAATCTAACTTCCCTCTCCATACAGTTTACCAAGAGAACCTTTTTTGTTAAATTGCTCAGCATATCCATGACCCAGCAAAAGAACCAGTGGACCTGCAGCCTGCACATGATGCATAACAATCCGTATCTTGCTGATGACATTCTGTAACGGTAACGGGGTACATCTTCTCAGCATGTTCCAGTGCACCGGGCCTGACTCCTCTGACAAAGCATTCCGAGCCGGCGGCGGCAGACGTTCCCACTCTCCCCGAACCCAACCAGACAGACAAAAAGCCAGGTTGTAGGCCAACGCCAGAACGGTGAGGTCAACGATCTGCAGCGGGCTAGACAGAACCGCCGGCTGGTAATCCCTCGGAACAACCCACCCCGACCGTCTGCCACCCCACCCCCCCCCCCCCCCCGCTATGAGTCAGCACACCCAGGGCAACCCGTCCAAAGGCAGATGGACAGCTGTGTCGAGCTGTGATGCGTCAACAAGGATACCGTCTTCAGGTAAGGGAAGAATCGTTGTTGCGAAGAAATGAGATGTACGATATACGCGAAGTAAGACGGCCAAATAAGAAGCAGTGCTTATAAAGAAGATTTGAAATTAACACGAGGAAAGGTGCTATTTGCTAGTAATGATACAAATTATAAATACGAGCGACGCCGGTATTATATAGTACTGAACCTGAACGGAGCCCCAGCATTGATACCAAGTTAAGCATGTCAAGATTGTCATTAAGCTAGAAAAGGCGAACATTTAATGCTGGAAAAGAAAGGGATAAACAAGAAAGTCATCTAAAAACGATACTACGACGTAATAATTGAAATACAATGACTGAAAGGACTTCCTGATCGATTATTGAAGAACACGATTTTATCAGCAAGATTCATTATCAAGAAACCAAAATTATATGGTTATATGAAGATATTAGCACCAGACACCAGACACATGACATTAACAAAACAAAGGGCGTGGCCCTAGGTAGCAAGCAAAGCAAATGGAAGAATTATGCACTACTTGAAGCAATTATATTATGAACAAAATTAAATCAGAAAGGTCGTTAAGAAGTTTGAAGAAGCTCTATACACTAGAAATGCAAAACTGTCGCCGGCAAGAATCGGCCAATCAGAAGACGGGTGTGTGCCGCGCCCGGAGCCGTCCCTGGCCGGCCGGAGTATACAAACTACGCAGACCATTGGGAAGGGCACGCACTGAGTACTTCGAAATCCAGCACGCTGCGTTGCAGGAGGTCATTGCATAAGACCTAGCGCCTTGGCACATGTAAATACGAGCGGTTTTAGATAGTATTTTAAGCTAGAGATTTACCGAGTCAATTATTCGGTTCTGTGCTGGTTTTGGTGATATAAGGCGGAGATTCAAAGGAATCATTGGGTGAACATATAAATTGATTGGGACGTACCAAAAACGATTAATTAGCTAACGTTTGTTAGTTGCTGAGTTAAAATAAACATTGTAAATTTGTGTAACATTTTACGTGGGAAAGGAGACATGATGGAGTCGCGAGGGTCGCTGAAGGAAGGAAATGTACACTGCGATGCGGTCCCCCGACAGCATGAGGTAAGACAGGAATTAAACCAGTATAGCCGCCGATAAGTAGGATATGTTTCGATTGTTGTTCGAATGTTCGATCAATTCGTTCTCACCTTGCTCACAACACGTAGCCAGAAGCCAGAGTTGAATCATTAAGCGCGTTTCCGATTCAGTCAATTTAACGTTATGTATCAGAGTTCTGAACAATTTTTGAATCACGGAATGTTAACTTTCGTTGACCGGTTAAAACGTCAGGTAACTCAGCTACCAGACAAAGTATTAATTAGGTTGGGTAGACTCGTTATTTCCAGCCTGTCCGATGAAGATCACTAATGTGAGGACCATATCACTGATACGGCAGCGATTTGTCCTAAAGTATATCGGTTCATTCTGTCGCTCAGAGGTGTAATCTAGGTTGAGGTGGACCACACATATCGGAAACTGGTAAGTTACCACCAAGGCATTGTCGGTCAGAGATTACGTGGGTATAATCGGTTATGCGCTATTGGCTATTGGTTCAGCGTCGCTTCCTACCGACGATTATTTAACAACCGGTAGATACTCCTTCGACTGGAGGCGTTTATCACCTGGGTAAGTAATCCATTTACAGACGGTGTATGAGAAATGCAAATTCCATTAGCTGTCACTGCGACGTCGGTTCTGTCTCTGATAAACTTGTGCCGCTGATTCGGCGTGTTTAACGTTAAATCCCTGTTTATATTACCTTATTTGGATGAATCGATCAAACCCATAACTAGTTCAGCCCGTAAAAGGTTCTAATGGCGCAGCAACCTGCAACAGACGTATACTTCCGAGTCAGATGATGATTAAAGGGTAGTGTCGACCTTACCATGGGGTTTTGAACTGAGCTAGCAGAATTGTAGCTTGGATATATAAATCATATGATCCGATGTTCGTTTTCCCAAAAACTCTACCTCAACGGCCCTGGAGCAGATTTTCGAACGAGCCGCCAAGATTTATACCAGATTGACTGATGACATCACATCATTATAGCCCAAAGAACTTGGCTCTATTTCGCCAAACTTGGGACCTTGATGACTGCCGTCCGCCCCGCAGTTTTTGCCCCGCATAAGAATAGCTGTTGTTATCATAGTATGTTGTTATCATAGTTGTTGTTATCATAGTTGTTATCATAGTATGTTACAAATACAATCATGTCATTATTTCCCCTGGTTTTTTCTTCTTCTTCAGCTTCAACCATCGCGTGCCCAACTCTCCCCAGAACCAGGCCCATCATCAGGTGCAGCGGCAGGTCTGTCTTCTACCTCGAAAAGGACAGCCCAACAGCCTTCTTTTACTCTGTCTGCGCCCCCTGCTGGCCGACCCAGACCTGATGTTGGCTGTTGTCTCACATTTTGGTACTGTGCTTATCATGTGCAATATGGTGTTTAGCCAGCTTTATTCGACCGGCTCATGTACCTGCGCATTGTGAGAGACTGTGTATGTTTATTAAATAAAACCAACACTTACCATGTGAACTGTGTTCGTGCGGCGCTGTGGATGACACTATATTATTAGCATGTTCAGTTTTCAGGCAACTGATTGCTCTCAACGTAAACAAGCACAGAATTTGACCATATTTATTAAACTGAATGATACAAGCTCGACAGATTTGCGCATCACAATTACAACTACACAGGCTGCATAATTGTGCTACAAGTGTTTGCTGATTTACTCAATTTCTGAACTGGCAGTGTTGAACAGATACATAAGCTTGTGTGTTGACCTGGCGAGCGCTGGAGAGTGAGGCAACGCACACCTCGACAATGCAAAATCGTCAACGGTTTTTAGCCAACTCAACAATCCCAAAAGCAGAAAACTGAACTAAATCACAGTTTGAACATTGGTCTAATAACACTGGTACCAAATTCATTCACTGTTCTACGGCAGGAGACGTGACTGTTTGCAGTTTATCACAGCAAAGGGGAATCCAATCCAGAGTATGCTGTCCCTCTGCCAAGCCTGGCTGGGCGCAGCGCTCTTCCTCCAGCACCTCAGCTGAGCCTGGCTGCATAAAGGTAACAATGACCACAAATTGTCAGTATCATATCATGCCTGACTCTGAAGCATGTCAAGTCTGCTTTTACAAAACCACATGCAAAATATGTGTGATCATATGTCACTAGTATGACTGGTATGCCTCAATTGAATACAAATTAGGAATGAGCAGGTATTGAATCTGGAATGTGAAATGCACTTCCTTTGTATACACTACTCAGCAGGTCACAAATGAAGCTTACATATATTTTTAGTATGCATAACAAATAACAAAACATGGAACAAAGATCACTTACTCTGACTCAGCAATGGGATAATCTTGTCGAGAATAAACACATAAATATTCAGTGCAAATCAACTCACCAAACAAATGCAGCTGAGCGGAAGGCGCTTTCCGGGAATGACGGATGGCCCAACACGGGCAGCCGTGACGTCACGTAGCGTTAGAATTGGCCTCGGGATTGATCTGCTTCCTTCATGTTTAAAACTTCCAAAAAGTGTCTCTGGTTCCCACTTTGTAAGTGAATGTGTTCTTCGGGAAAGACTTGAGGAAAATAACTGTTTTCCGTTCGTTGACACAGACAAAAAATAGAATCCATGTGACGTAACAGAAGAAAGTGCTACCAGATGGCGTACCTGTTATGTGTATCTTACGGTGTGCATTATAAAAATGGCAGCGCACATAAAGCGGCCTAATTTGATTCACCATAAAATCGGGAGGTGTGACGCGTTTGTGACGTAAATCTGAAAATGACGTCATATTGTATAATATTTTATTTCATGAATATCTCCATAGTTCCTTGGTTTTATGACAAATTAATAGCAGAATAATTATCTGCGTACTCTGTTTAGTCATTGTATAGCATTCGCTCGAATCTACCAAGGTCGACACTTCCCTTTAAGTATAACAGCTAAATTAACTTTCTTATTATATTATGCGTCTCCTAACCGTTTGTTAAAAATACACCTTCTTAAGTCAACAGTTCGCGATTTACAACGACATTACAGCCGACGCCTTTCCTATGTTAACGTCATGGTACAACTGTAATGTTAGATGCCCTGTAAATTGACAGTCCAAGTGGTAACTTAACCCTATTTGTAACAGGGGGGGGGGGGGGGATTCCGCCCTCCCCCTCATATTTTCGCAGATATCTCCAGAACGGCTGGGAGCAGGCCCATTCAATTTTGGGAATTTTCATATAATTGAATACCGCATTTGGAGTCAAAATTTTGAGTTCTAAACCTGAACAGAGGCGGTTCCAGGGCACAGTTTTGGGTGGGTTCGGAGGCGATATTTGGCGATAATACGGAAATACGATCTTCACGGTTTCTTCCTAACTGCCTCAAGTATGAAGGAGTTACATCGGTTTACGGTGATTGCAACAAGTGAAAATTAGTTGATGTTAATGAAATATCATAAAAATTACATAGCAGAGGCGGTTTCAGGGGCTTGAAAGGGGGGGGGGGGGTTCCAGGAAGTATTCAATGCTTGGCGGGAAGCGAATAGAGCAATGTAAGGGGTATTTATAGTTATCAAGATGTAAAAGATAGCTTCTGCTTCCATTATTTGCATAATTTATTACATATAGAGTTTCAGGGGCATGTTCAGGCACATGAAAAGGGGGGTGACTGGCATGGTGATGACGATATGCCAGCGATAACGGCGCAATAGACGGTTAGCTTATAATAATATATGCACATATGAGGCCAGAAAAGGGAGTAAAGCCATTTTTTGCAGAGGCGCGCTCAGGAATGGAAGAAAGGGGGTCATATTATTGCAAGGAAACTAAGAGGCATGGGCGTACAATGACATAACATACTGCAGTTTTTGGATGAAACACGCACCACAGGCTACTCTACAAACGATTATAAAATAATAGGCGAGTCCAGGTAGAGTAAAAGGGGTAAGCAATTTTAATTGAAGTTGTAAGTGAAATAGTCACTGTTGACTAGTTAGTATCATAATAGCTGATAATATACTTATCAAAAGGTCTTGCGCCGCCCCAGTTTGGATCCTGGATACGCTTATGATGAAGTGCAACATGCAAAAAGGAACTATCTACGATCAGTAACATATTTATAGTGCTGGGTAGCAACTTGTCTGCGGTTAATATTTTTTCCCAATTTGACCTCCCTTTTCACTAACCTGGTACCACCTATGGCAAAAATATGATTTTTAACTGTTTTGTCTAATGTCACAATCACATACCATTTCGTTTATAAAAAACAGCATTACAAAATGGTTTTATTACGCATTTACTTCACCCCCATATTGAGTGACCTGCACACACCTATTATTTTTGCATTTTCAAACGCCACCAACATATATCAATTTCCAATTCAATCTCTATCGATTCGTATTGGTTTTGTTAAAATCGGTCGATAACCATGAAAGCTATGTTGGATCAAAAATACCACTAAAATGTGTAGTTTTTGCCCCCCTGTTGCCCCCTATCAAAAATGTAGATTTGTGTATTATTTATCAAAGTAGATCGTGTTGAGGGGAACCAAACACCGTTTCATTTTGAAAATCGGACAGGTAGATCTCGAGATCTCGGGGGTGGGGGCGGAATCCGCCCCCCCCCCCCCCCTGTTACAAATAGGGGTAGCCAGGAGCCTGTTACAAATAGGGTTAAGCCTTATTATTAGCAAACTATAAACAGCGTTAAATTATTTGAATATATTCTGACGATAGTGCACTGTCAATTAGATTGAAGTTTTAGAGTGATATTTCGGAGATTACTAGCTGATGCTTGTTGAAATGTTCCATTTTTTTATATTCACGTTATCGAGCTGGCTGCGATTATTTTTGGACAACGTTCCCCGTGTAGGAAATTACCTAAGGGTCGTATAATTTACGTCACCGATAGAGAACTGGTAAAGCGGTTGGTACTCAGTCATAGTTGGAGAAACGTCGTTGATATTGATTTCGTAATAGGATAACTAGAAGGACACTACCCTCCCCATCAACTAGATGAGTCTGAATGAGGATCGGCCGTTTCTAAGTATCGAGTAACGTGTGGCGGCAGATACAGGCTCGAGCAGAGAGAAGTAAGATAAATTTACTATGTCTGATAATACTGACAGTCAGGGCCGGACAGAGATTAAATAAGTATTGGAGCTTTTAGAAGAGGCATGACGGCTTGCGTGCCCGATCACCGTACCGAAAATCAATCAGCGCGGCGAAACATGTAACGAAGGTGCTCTTGGAAAAGTATGCCCAGACCGAGTGATATCGGCTGGCCACATATCACAGGGAAGTTGCAGTAGTTAAGTCCAAGACTGCGGGTGCCAAATGCCCAGAGGCTAATAGGCTGGCGCAGAGAAAGGAGAGCGAGAGAGGAAGGGATGAGAGGGAGGAGGAGGCCGGTCTTGTCTCAGAAGTCACTCTAGGTTAGACGGAAAGATCTCCTCTAGAGATTCCCGGGCGTCGCAGTCGGTATATAGGCAAGGACATCCGCATAACCCGTCATCGGTGCCGGCCGATGTTAATTGTTAAAGGTTTGGTCCGGCGGAGCCCCGATAGGGCCGGGACAGAGGGCGCAGGTCCGGCGGAGCCCCGATAGGGCCGGGATAGGAGGCGCAGGTCCGGCGGAGCCCCGATAGGGCCGGGACAGAGGACACCTGTCCGGCGGAGCCCCGATAGGGCCGGGACAGAGAAGGAAGGTCCGGCGGAGCCCCGATAGGGCCGGGACAGAGGGCGCAGGTCCGGCGGAGCCCCGATAGGGCCGGGACAGAGGACGCAGGTCCGGCGGAGCCCCGATAGGGCCGGGACAGAGAAGGCAGGTCCGGCGGAGCCCCGGTAGGGCCGGGACAGAGAAGGAAGGTCCGGCGGAGCCCCGATAGGGCCGGGACAGAGGACACCTGTCCGGCGGAGCCCCGATAGGGCCGGGACAGAGAAGGCAGGTCCGGCGGAGCCCCGATAGGGCCGGGACAGAGGGCGCAGGTCCGGCGGAGCCCCGATAGGGCCGGGACAGAGAAGGCAGGTCCGGCGGAGCCCCGATAGGGCCGGGACAGAGGGCGCAGGTCCGGCGGAGCCCCGATAGGGTCCGGACAGTAGGTATAGGGGCCTCTCCCGGACAGAGGGGATAAGACGGGTGGTAAAGCGTAGTCGGTGTCACATAAGTCCTATGGATAAACCAGCTCCCTTTTAAAGTAGGAACCGAACTGTTTGAGTTAAAAAACATATATTCTGGGTGTTCCACGCAGTAATGCGGTCGTTCAGCGGAGTGCTAGGAGGATTTATTTATGAGGACATTTATCCTACCTGGGAGTCACTCATCCAGCTGGCATCCGGCACTACTGGGAGGGAATTTTTTGGGCGAACAAATAATTATGGGGCGAATGAAAGCGGAATGTCTGTAGCTGAGAGAGTGGCGGTGAGGATGACGAAGGATACATCTTAGGTTAAGGCCCAGTAGGGGTGGTTCAAACTCAGCCAGGACAGCCAGGTCATCACTCGAAGGCAAACAAAAATTAGCAGCGCTGGCATACGACAAGTGGGCGATTAGGTTTTGGAGTTAAGCAGGTGTTAAATGGGGAGGGGTAACTGGACGGATGACCTAACTTATGAATCGACTTAATATTTTAAAGAAAGATCTGAATTACGAAGGTTGGCAATGGTCACCAGGGCGTCACACCCGACGCTAATCCTCACACCTCTCCGTTGTACCGTCCTCGCCTTCATGGGCGAGACCCTGCCTCCCGTCCTTGAGCAGTGAAGAGACCCTGCCTCCCGTCCTCGAGCAGTGAAGAGACCCTGCCTCCCGTCCTCGAGCAGTGACGAAACCCTGCCTCCCGTCTTCGAGCAGTGAAGAGACCCTGCCTCCGGTCCTCGAGCAG
>JAXIVJ010009284.1:0-50000 GCA_036785665.1 Chirona hameri
GGTGACAGCAAAAGGTACGGTGAGACAGGAAACCGCCTACGGATTAATGCATTTTCAGAGACATGACTTCTAAAATATGAAAATTTAGATAACAATCCTACTCACTTTGACTCAGTAAGATATCAAGCATAACCCATCTCCCATACCTGGCTGTTAAATTAGTAAGCATTTGAATTTAGCTGCAGCATCCATCGACCTCCGACAATCCTGCTGGCCTTCGGAAGTGCCACCCGAGTCGTGAGTCTGTCGGTGGGTCTGGTGGGTCTGCGACAATTGTGGTACTGCTACATGAGACAGAGACAATTGCGGTGCTTGGTTCTGTGGTTCTGTGCTTCTTTCTATCCCTTCGATATTACAATGACGTCACTCTGTTTGGATACCTGATTTGATTGTATTTTAACATCAATTTCCGTTAATTATATCACTTTTTAGTTAATTACATACTGTAGAACTGCTAGTTACGTGTTCCTCCAGCTAACATATCATTGTTGTGAGAGAATAAGCCAGCAGCTGGGGCCTTGGGCACCCACCTATAAGGACTGTATGTATGTAGTCCAGACTTGTGCCTCGATCCTGAAGTTAGATCTGGGATCTCAGTGGATCCCTTGGCATAAAATGCATGCAGATCTGGGATCCTCCTGGGTCCCTCGGCATAAATTTTAGATCCCACGGCATACAACATATCAGGATCTGGGACCTTTGTGCCTTGTGGATCCCTCTGGTTTTTGTGTACCTGTATCTGGTGTCCCATGTGGATCCCAGGGCATATATTGTTTAGTCACTGAGACATGATAAAACCTGATTTTTAGAGTAATTGGCCATAAGAGCGCGAAAAAATGGAAGTGAGTCAGCCTGACTCTTTCTAGGTGCCAGCCTCAAGGTTTTTTCACCTCTGCTTGACTGTTTACGTTTCATCTTTCACAACAGGACCTACAATCTTGGTCTGGAAAATGATAGAGAACTTTAAAATCTAGGTGACTAGGCAGTTCAGTTTGGGCGCAAATTCAAATACAAACCAAACATCGTCTAATATGTACAATTGGATTAATATGTAGGTGGCACTGTCACTGGAGTCAACACAAAAATAAAATAACCACTTCTTATTCTTAGATTGAATGAATCACTATTAGCTATCCTGAAACACATAGGAACTTAGCAATTTCCATTTAGCATTAGCATCGTAACATGATTGCATATTACTGGAATGAGTCAATTGACATCCCTACTCAGAATTTTAACTTCAACCTAATGGGATAGGTCAAGTCAAAGGGCAGAATTCAAATACTAAATAGGATTGGTGACAGGACTTAGTAACTTGCCTATATAGGTATAGGTAGGGCAGAGATTCTAAATTCAACACTGTCAAAAAGGGAGTCCTATAACATTGACAACAACCGACCCACTTTAACCGACTATTTGACAAACTCAATGAAACATTACTGTAAGCATGAGTTTTGGTATTCTTTACTCCATCAAATTAAAACAACAGATCTGTCTGATGATGAATTGCATAGTTTTTAAATAGGTATTCAGAGAATATATCAACCCGTATAATGTTAGGAAACCCATGGCGAAAGTTCAGTCAAATTATGTCTCTAGTTTCTTAACCCTCGCCCTACGGGAGCTTTTCAACCTTGGCCCTACGAGGGGTCCTAAAAAGACCCCTCTGTTAACTTCCAAACCAAGCAACATAGAGCAACACGGTAAGAACCAACATGTTGCCCGTCATGTTTTAAATCTAACGGTATGCAAGTTTTAGGTTTCGGGTCAACGAGCGACCTTCCAGGTGAAGTGAATGACCTCGATCGACCACGTCCAGAACAGCGATTTCCCTGTCAGAAAACCTTAAAATGAGAAATCGATAAATGTAAATAATAAGGAATGTTCCTACCCCAGTTTTGTCTCAGAAATACAGAAAATGTAATGATTTATTCGTATCTTGTCAAGAAAAGTCCAAAAAAGATATTTAAAAAATGACGTCATGAATTTCTTACACTTAGGGAGCCATCACTCAGTCAAAAATAGACGTATTTCTTTGAAATTTGGTTTGAGTATTGTCCATACTCAGGTTCTCACATATATTCCTTTTTTAACATCTTTGAAAAATTTGATTTTGTGGTGACTGAAAAAAAAATGCTTTTGTTCATTTTGGGGGTTAAAAACCCAAAACTTTGAAAATTCGAGAAAACCATTAAAAAATGACATTTTATATCTTTGCTAAATTGCGTTTGCAATTTGCTTCAAAACCCTGTTTTCTACGATTTGTCAAACATTTATCGTTTTTCCACCAACATGACGTCATCAAAACATCATTATTTCCCAAATTTCTCAACCAATTTCAATGAAACTTTTTAAGCAATCTTATCATTCTTGTATACTTGGCTACTGAAAATTTCAGTAAGATGCACTGCCTGTCTAAAACGTTATGCAAGACAAACCTCATGGGGGTCGTTTTAGGACCTCGTAGGGCGAGGTTAATAGCCGTTTTCACGAGGGATTTTATTCGCCGGGCGATTGGGGCGTTTGGGGCGTTTGGGGCGTTTTGGACGTTTGGGCGATTGGGATGATTGGGGCGTTTCTTGTAAATGGCTCTGTAGCTTGTAAGAACACGGCTTTTCCCAATGTTTTTTGGTATCAATTGAAACTTTATGAATTCATGCACTTTTCTGGATATTCCATTTTAATGATAACACCATAGTTTGCTTAAAATTAATACTTTCATCTTAAACTAGCTCCGGTGATGCCAGACGGCTGAGGCGTTTTCTGTTGTTTGGTGCGACTCCATCGTGCTTGAATTACCCGAAAGTGGGGTTGGTATAAATTGGTCATATTTTGCAACGACATGGTTTTCAGGAATAATAGCTTATTTCAATGAAAATTAGATGAATTAGTCCATTCATGTTTTCAGTCATATTGACTTTTGAACACAAGGATTAATGCTAATTAGCAATTTCGTTTTGATCATTTTTGCGGAGAAGATAGCCGCCCAGTTGCGTCCCCCGTGGTCTGCAGGGCGCGGCTAGTTGTTAGGGGACGGAATGAACAAAAAAACTGTCTATGCGCATGTGCAACGTGACATCAGACGGCCGGCCGGCCGATCGCCATGATGACCGGCCGGCCGGCCAGTCGCCTGACGTACATGGCGCATGCGCAGAGCTTCCTGTCGCCTTACAACTAGCTGAGCCCGCAGACCACGGGGACGCAGCTGGGCGGCCATCTTCTCCACAAAAATGATTAAAACGAAATTGCTGATTATCATTAATTCTTGCTTTAAAAAGTGAATATGACTGAACATATGACTGGAGTAATTTATATAGTTCTCACTTTCCATTGCAATAAGCTATTATTCCTGAAAACCATTTCGTTTCAAAATATGACCTATTTACTCAACCCCGCACTTCCGGGTAATTCGAGCAAGATGCGTCGCACCAAACACCCCCAAACCGTCCCAGCCATCTGGCATCACCGGAGCTAGTTTAAGATGAAATAGTTTTTTGTGGTAAACTATGGTGTTATTAAAATGGAATATCCAGAAAAGTGCATTAATTCATAAAGTTTCAATTGATGCCAAAAATCACTGGGAAAAGTCGTGTTCATACGAGCTATAGACCTATTTACCCCAAACGCCCAAATCACCCCGATCGCCCCAAACGCCCCAAACGCCCCAATCGCCCGGCGAGTAAAATCCTTCGTGCAAACGGCTAACAGACGTTTTCACGAAGGATGTTGCGTTTGGTGAGATTAGGGCGTTTTAAGTAAATGGGTCTATAGCTCGTAAGACCACGGCCTTTCCCGTTGACTTTTGGTATCAATTGCAACTTTATGAATTAATACATTTTCTGGAAATTCAATGTTAACGATAACACCATAGTTTACTTAAAATTAATAATTCATCTTTAACTAGCTCTGGTGATGGTGGCTGTGAGGGCTTGGGGCGTTTGGTGCGACTCCATCTTGCTCGAATCCCGGAATTGTGGGGCTCGGGAAATGGTCATATTTTTCAACGACATGGTTTTCAGGAATAATAGCTTATTTCAATGAAAACTAGATGAATTAGTCCATTCATATTTGCAGTCATATTCACTTTCGAAAGCAAGGATTAATGATAATTAGCGATTTCGTTTTTTGTACGATGACGGAATGCTGGCTCCGGCTCTGCGCTGGCTCTGCGCAGGCGTACCCGCCCGGTCACCATGGTGACGGGGCCGGCGGTCGCTTGACGTCACGTTGCACACGTGGCTCCGGCGCCGGCAGGCTGGTCACCATGGCGACCAGCCGGCCGGTCGCCTGACGTCACGTTGCGCATGCGCAGAGCCGTGGTATACGCCCAGCAATGGCGTCCGTTCTATCTAGAGCAGCCATTTTTGAGTTTTCAGTACCAGTGACTGCAGAAAGCCCGCATGTTTCATGGGCTTATAAGTGCCTTTTCTGAGGTATTTTCAGTTTTTTTGTGAGATTCATTAATTAATCAATTAATCAAATCAAAAACATTTGGTGTGATTCGAAATGCATAAGGATTGTTCCGGTTTTCGGAAACCAACGAAGTTACCGCTCTAAATTGAACGATCTCAACGGGACGGAGCGACGTCGAACTAAGGTCTGTCTATGCTTTTGACATTTTATTGCATATTTGTTCATAATGTTATATTTCTTTGCCATTAATATCTTCAGTTTTACCCTAACTAACTGTCAATTGCGTATTTCATTTAAGCAAAGCTGATTTTTAGTATACTTTTTAGCCTCTTTTTGGGGCGTTTTCGGTATGTTTTGTAGAAGGAACTAACACAACCCAAAATTGCCAGATTTGTTCATGAATTTGAATATTCAAAGCAAACTAACGGTACAATTGCATTGTAAGAGCATATACTTATACATTAATTCATAAAATTGTGATTGATTTCAAATAGCACCGGGAAAAGCCGTGTTCTTACAAGCTATAGACCCATTACCCCAACCGCCCTAAACGCCCCCAAACGCCCAATCGCCCCAAACGCCCCAAACGCCCCAATCGCCCCAAACGCAAAATCCTTCGTGAACACGGCTAATATTGGGAGGTAGTGGAGGTAGCAAAATCCTACCAACTTTGTGCCACCCGTGTGACAGCCCCATGCTATCTTCCATTGGGCGATTGAGTTCGTTGTAAGCGTTGGTGAGAGTTGGTGTGACAGGCTGTGAGCGTGACAGGTGCCGTGTTGGGACGGTTGATGATGGAAATGGGGCCAGATAGATCTGAGCGTGATGATCGAGAAGCGCCAGGACCTTTTCGCGTGCCACCGTCCCGTCAAAAGATGTGTTGCTGGTTGGTTGCGGGTATTCTGGGTGTATTTATAATGGACAGACGGTCTTTCAAGATACATAATAAAGTGAAACATGGAGGCATGCTGATCAAGTATACTGATGATTCGTTTGCGATGGTGGACATTTGAGGAGTTGGGTTGTCCAGAATTTGACCAAACAAGAACCAAACCCAAGTAAAGGTGAGTGTTGAAACTTGAATAGATAGTCATGTTTGTAAAAATAGAGTACAATCCTAGTTTCGGACGTGTGCCTATTTTGTTTAATGCCTATTTTTGCTAACATATTATTACCTACTAGCGGGGATACCCGGCATTGCCCAGTAAATTAACCACCTCAACCCCGGAAACGCCCAATATTGGACTTTTCATGGGACCACCACCTGCCATTCGCTGTGTAGGCTTTCGTCAACGTTAAGCTGCTATTCACTGTGCAGGCTTTAGTCAATGTTAAAGGGAATAGTACACCTTTAACATTCATTTTTAACTGAGATAGCCAGATTGTCGGGAGTAATGAGAAATCTCAAAATCTGCAATTTTTCCTTCCAAAACGAACCTAGTTGCTGAGTTTCAACGCAAAAACCGTTGGATATATTTGGCCATATTTTAAAGGGACAAATATTTGACGTTTCGCATACGTCATTAGTATTCCTACCCCACTTCGTTTTCTCCAGGGTAATAGAACAACGTTTTCGCTATTTGGACCGGTCACCACCGAAACGCATCATGTGTTCATGAGCTAGAAATATTATTGGCCATAACTTTGTCAATTTTCATTGGATTTCCAATTGAAAATAATACCGACAACTCGTCTTGAAAAGGCACACCTTTTGAAGGGTGGCTCGTACCGTAGCTGCAATATTCTCCGCAATTGAAGAACATGCACCCAAGGGCGATCCAGGATATTTTAGGAGGGGTGCCGCAGGCCAATTTAGGGGCGCCTTCCAAAAATCGAGGGGCGCCATGATAGTAATGTGCGTTAAACCGCATCTGGAGCGAACGGGAGACATTAAAACAACCATCACACATGAAATTACGTCATGAAAGTACGTCTTTTCGCTGTATGTGAATGCCTTAATCCATCGCCGGGAGCCTAGCAGCGCCCGGCGACGGACAGCCCGTGGGCGCCCTTCTGGCGGGGGGAGGGCCGCGACCGCTGCGGCCACCCCCTGGACCCGCCCCTGCATGCACCTGTAACTGCGATACATTAGGGGACATTCTGTATGTGTTTACAGTTGTAAGTAATTACCTCTGTCAATTGTGAACCGATTTCCAATTGAAAATTACCAATATATGCTTAGTGATAAGACGCATTTGTTGTTTGGTGCTGGTTGTGTTCATGCAATATATTGATTCAATTTTGACAAAGTTTGTTTATTGTTAACGTTGGAAGTGCTGCTTAGCTCCAAATATTATTGGCTATAACTTTGTCAATTTTCATTGGATTTCCAATTGAAAATAATGTCCACACTCGTCTTGAAAAGGCACACTTTTTGATGGGTGGCTAGAACCGGTAGCTGCAATTTATTATTTACATCCACCACATACCAATTAACACATCCAAGCACATTTGTGGGTAGGTATATCACATTTAGTTATGCACACGAACATTATGTGTATGTTTTCACGCAATGCCACTCCAACTCTACTCATACAAGGCCATAGTGTAAACATTCACACATTTTCAATCGCGCCCAATATACTCGCGAGTCGCGACCCAGCGAATGAGGCTGTTAATGTTGCTTACATATTCTGATTCAAGGATAGACTTTTACCGGTATGACGCCACAACTCGTTTGGTGACGCAAGATTATTGTGACGTCATATGAATTAACCCTCGCCCGGGTAGAGGACAATCACTACGTGTTCGGATAGGGAAGGGGGTGGTACGACCCCCCTTAGCGTTTCTCCCCTAATTAAGCTAGAGCTTCGATTAAAAAACGAGCGTGTTGCTTGTGACGAGAGGAAAGCCGCTGGTACTCGAGTTGAAGGTCTTGGGTTATTATGTCACTTGTGTATGTGTATTATGTCCTGGGTTATTATGTTTACTTGACCCCCCAATCTATCTCGAACTCCAACAAACCCATCTCAGACACAGCTATAGCTATTTAACGCACTTGCAATTTAACGAATTTCTCCGGAATGGAGGCTCCCTATGCACAAAGGCACGTGAATTACACACAGATTGTTGGCTGTGTTTCTCCCAGCTCGGAACTACAGACGCCACTAAACTATTAATATTTCTCGGGATTCTCCTGGACTCTCCATGCTCCATGCTCACAAAGGCACGTGAATTCAGTGACGTCATTACGCCGGTGCGGTATGTGCAGCTACTGATACGTGCCGAGTTGCAGCGGCCCCTGGACGGAGTGAGTGCCCTTCGGTGCCTTTTTGAGCGGGTTTCGAGGCATTGTTGGTTCGTACCCCCCGCTCCTCCTCTCCAATCACCCCCTTCCACCAACACCCCTCCTGTGCCACACGGCCGGCCGGGACCTTCGCTCGGATTAAATTATCGGCAATCTCCTGGACGAAAGACTCCACCTCACTAACGCACTGCTTAACCCCGCATTCCATTGGCGGACAGAGTGGTTTTTGTTGCTGTGTTTTGAGTGCAAAACGGACACTACTCAAATAGATATATAGGAGGGATAGGAGAGATAGGAGGGATGCTAGCGTGTGCCACATACAACATACAGCATACAACGCTGCTTTTCCAGGTGCATTGAACGTCACCCAGTTTATCTCAGTGTAGGTACATAGGTGCATGCCTGGAAGCCAGGGCTGTGACCACTGGCGGATCCAGAGGGGGGGGGGGGGGGGGGGGGGGGGGGGGGGGGGGGGGGGGGGGGGGGGGGGGGGGGGGGGGGGGGGGGGGCGGCAGGGGGGCTGGCAGGGGCTAGCGACAGGGCGGCATAGAAATTAGCCCCCCCAAAAAAAAAATCCGCTGAAACTGAGATGCAAAGAATGGGTAAAGCTACTACTGCCTGCGAAAAAATACTTCTTGCGAAAAAAGTATTGTTTTTTTTTTTGCCTCGTTCGTGTGTCCTGTATTTTGTAGCATTTTGGTACCAGTAGGCATAGGTGTCTATTTATATACTTTGGAGGTGGCCCTCGCCCCCTCCAATGTTGAGTTCGCCCCCCCCCCCCCTAATGGTACCACCCGCTCGCCCCCCCCAATGTTTTTGGCCGCTGGCGGATCCAAGAGGAGGCAAAGCGGCCAAGCCTCCCAAACCGCCTGAAATGGGCAACAAATTGACACGTTTCCTATTTAAAAAGGCATTCTACGCAGCTTTTACTAACATAAGTTTGTTTTAAATCACCTCTTTATGTATAAAGATGCGAAATCCGGTGAATTTTTAACATATTTACAATGTTTGATTTTTAGGGCATTTTTCCGAGGAAATAGTTGTTTTTAATTGATTTATTTTAAAGTTTTTTTAGGGGTCAAAAACCAAATGTTTCACATTTCCGAGAATCCATTTGTAGCCCTTGCCATTCGCTTTTTTCTGACGTTTTTTTATTGCATTTGGCCCAAAATATAGACTTTGTATGTGTATGATCTCTTAAAGTTTAGCTTATTTTTTCTTCGCCGAACTCGTAATATTGGCGAAAAAATATTGGCGAAATTTTGCAAGGGGGGGGGGCGCCTAACCTTCCGCACAGTGCGAATGAGAGTCACTGGCCGGAGGGGCACCGTCACTCGCCAAAGAGGATCAGTCACTAGTCGGAGGGGGCGCCGTCACTCGCCACGGCGCCCCTCCGCGGAGGGGCGCCGTCACTCGCCGGAGAGGCGCCGTCACTCGCCGGAGGGCGTGGTCACTGGCCGGAGGGGCGCTGTCACGGGCCGGAGAGGCGCCGTCTAGGGCAGGGGACGCCCTCACTGGCAGGGGGCGCCGTCACTGGCCACAAGAGTGCCGTCACTGGCCGGGGTAGCGTCCTCACTGGCCGGAGTGGCGCCGTCACTGACCAGAGGGGCGTCGTGACTGATCGGAGGGGCACCAGCTTTGCATGGGCGCCTCGGGTCCAAAGGACCAGGTCATGACCTGCATGACCTAATAGTTGATACTGGGTACGCCACTGTCCCTAAGAATGATGGCCCTTGACTTTATATTCGACATTTCCAAATATGCGTAGCGGGTCTGGCGCTATTTCGATCTGGAGCGATTCCTGCAACCACGTAAGTTAAAAAACGTCGCGTTTTGGCGACAAAGTTTATAGCGCTGATAGCGTGCGTGGAACGCATTTCGACAGTATTGAGAATTGTGACTGGGACTTGGGTATCGTTGTTTTCCTTTTCCCTGTAAACATGTAGCCAAATAAAATTCACTACTTGTGAATTTGTAGGTAAAGTTAATATTTTTCATTGTCAAGGTTATTTAAATTACTATAGCATGGGATGGCTACTGTGGCCTCAGGTCATATCCAGACTCAAGTAATTTCAGGTACTGTGGCTTCAGGTACTGTGGCAATTTTAAATCTGACACCATTTTGCACCACGCTTAGGTACTTATCCCGGTGCATTTTATGGGTGCTAAGAGTAGAGGTCTCACAATTTTTGCATTTCCTACTAGTCAAGATCAGACTCAGCATGAACTCAACTACAAACAAATGTTTGAAAGCGACAGAAGAGGTAAAATTGGGGTTTGTCTGGTTTTTACCGCTGGCGAATCCAGAGGAGTGGGGGCATTAGAGGCACATGTCCGCCCCTGTAGCTCAGTGGGAGAGCGCTGGACTTTGATCTTTCCCGGTAGTGGCAGCCCGGGTTCGAGTCGCTTCGGCGCTCGCTATATTCTCCTGTCTGGGATGGCCTGCGGCCGGTGGCAACGGTCGCACTCAAGGTCAGGTGACGTCAGTGAGCGGGGCGGACCGTGTCCATGTATGTCGGGCACGTAAAACTTTCTTCTCTAAATTCTGCCGGACGCCAGGAATTGCGCGATCGGATGGTGGGGTCAGGACCTGCGCAACAAGCTATGCTTAGCGTGGATCCTGACATCGGAAATCCATCCATTCAAAAACATTCGGACTAAATTTATAAAAATAAAAATAAAAATGTCCCCCACAGGAGCATGGCGGGCATTCAATACAAGGCTGTCCCCCACCCCGCGTGTTCCTGCATTGGCTGTAAGAAGTGATAATTAGGAATACAAAAATCCCCCCGGTCAATGATTTTATCTTTCAGAACCCGACACCACTCCCCCCCGCTCAACGATTTTTCGCGTTGACGACCCGACTCCACCCCCTCCCCGGTCAACAACTTTTCGCTGCTGAAGCGGAGCGAAGTTTTAGCCCCCCCCCCCCCCCCATTCTCGGACCCTAGATCCGCCAGTGGCTGTGACAGGTAATGTATTGGTAGAGGTAAAAAAAAAACATATGCAAAGTTGTGCAGCAGCGCTCAGAATGAGTTTTTAAGTTTGTGGTGTGGTCTGCTAGTTAGAGCGTGCTTTTTAATCTGAGGGGCTGCTTTTGGCAGTGAGGGGTGCACCTTTGGGCTCAGGGGGTGATCGAGCACCCAAACAAACATAATTCTCCGCTTATGTCGGTAGTAGTTTTGGTTGAATTTGTATCAGTCCAGTTCTTTTCAAGAACACCTTAACCACTTTCTTTATGTCTCTCGTATTTTGTTTTCAGCCACGCAACGTACATTTCTCGTAACAAATTTATGTATAACTTTTTTGCTGAGAGATGCTTCAACCTCATGCAAATTTCTGGAATGTTAGATGCAGTTCTGGGTACAGACAGGACGATGTGGATCCAGTTCTGGGTACAGACAGGACGATGTGGATCCAGTTCTGGGTACAGACATGACGATGTAGATCCAGTTCTGGGTACAGACAGGACGATGTGGATCCAGTTCTGGGTACAGACAGGACGATGTGGATCCAGTTCTGGGTACAGACAGGACGATGTAGATCCAGTTCTGGGTACAGGCAGGACGATGTAGATCCAGTTATGGGTAAAGACAGGACGATGTGGATCCAGTTCTGGGTACAGACAGGACGATGTGGATCCAGTTCTGGGTACAGACAGGACGATGTGGATCCAGTTCTGGGTACAGACAGGACGATGTAGATCCAGTTCTGGGTACAGACAGGACGATGTGGAATCAGTTCTGAGTACAGACAAGACGATGTAGATCCAGTTCTGGGTACAGACAGGACGATATGGATCCAGTTCTGGGTACAGGCAGGACGATGTGGATCCAGTTTTGGGTACAGACAGGACGATGTAGATCCAGTTCTGGGTACAGGCAGGACGATGTGGATCCAGTTCTGGGTACAGACAGGACGATGTGGATCCAGTTCTGGGTACAGACAGGACGATGTAGATCCAGTTCTGGGTACAGACAGGACGATGTAGATCCAGTTCTGGGTACAGACAGGACGATGTGGATCCAGTTATGGGTACAGACAGGACGATGTGGATCCAGTTCTGGGTACAGACAGGACGATGTAGATCCAGTTCTGGGTACAGACAGGACGATGAAGATCCAGTTCTGGGTACAGACAGGACGATGTGGATCCAGTTCTGGGTACAGACAGGACGATGTGGATCCAGTTCTGGGTACAGACAGGACGATGTAGATCCAGTTCTGGGTACAGACAGGACGATGTGGATCCACATGCGGAACTTTATATACTTAGGGGGATGCAGGTGCATCTCCAATGTTCTAATCTTCATCCCCAGTCTTTCCTCTGCATCCCCAATAATATGACTTATTGTCTGTCAGATAGGGTTAAGTGTTTTGGTCATTTTGGCTGGGGGAAGAATGCGACACGGTACACATATACAGGGGTGTAGGATCATATTCAGTTGAGGGGACTTCAGCCCTCTCAACTTGTGGCTTAGCCCCCCCCCCCCCCATCCAACTTGTCATTCAGCTCCCCCACAACTTTTTTTTTATAGATGCAACAACAATATAAAAGGACAAAGGCACAGTAGGTACCAACACACGGGATACAGGTACATGTATACAGGTACTGACGGGATACAGGTGAATGGTCATAAACACTAAAGAACAACACTACTTATTGACAACATAGGCATCCTTTTTCAATTTCAGACACACAATGTCAATCTAGGTGCTTACATAAACAACATGAGTAAAGCAAGAATGGTTGTAACATGTTTCAGTTTTCACATTATGCGTAGTTCTGGATAAAAGACAGGTCACATATTACAATGCACCCTTAAATTGGCCAGATGTGTTAAAATTTGAGTATAAATATGTTGGTGAAATTGACACTTAATGAAGATTTTGACCAATAATATAAATGTTTTGTGTCTGAAAGCATATCAATCATCTTGAGCTGGAAAAACAGCAGAAATTATCATAGACATAAACAAAATGTGCTACAAGTCAGGATTATCATAACATTCAATTTTTGAGCTTGACAAACATTATTTACACAATCTATACCTAGTTATGGTGTTGAAAAGTGGAGGCCCACATCAGTAAAGGTTATTTTAAAAGAAAATAGGTTTATTCAACACCAAACAAACCAAGTTATACGAAAACAGCACAAATATTGAAATCATGGTTTGGTTTGGTTTGGTTTGTGGACCAAGTACCGTATCCTCCTGGGACCAAGGTGCTAATTGGAACTCTCACCCTGTTCCGAGGGGTATGGGGAGCTGGGCAGACTTTTTCAGAGGCCCGCCGAGGGATTGAACCCCGGTCCCCGGCACAGAAGGCAAGTATCTTACCACTGCACAGAGTTGCTCCCCATATATTGAATGCAATACAAGATAAATGCGTCATATTTTGGCATGACTGCGCCGTATTTGTCTCTTTTATTATTACTAAAATACTGCCTAGTTTTTCAACATAAAGATGAAGGCATACTAAAATGCCGTTGCTGCCTAGTTTTCTTGCCCTGGACTATTATTGGCGTATCACCAGACATTTTAAGTTCGAGAGGAAGTCTTTCTGGCAGACGTTCGCGTCCTAAGAAACGACTGTTACTGGGCATGAATAAATCATATTTTGCAACAAAAAAGGCAGTTTTGGTGTCGAGGCGAGCCTCCGATTTCACACCTGCCCCATTTTTCTGAACCTTAACCCTCGCCCTACGGGGGTGGGGGGTCCTAAAACGACCTCCCCTGAGATTTTTCCTGCATAACTTTTTAGACATACATCTTCTTGAAATTTACAGTAGCTAAGTATACAACAATTATACGTATGGTGTAACAATGTCATTGAAATTGGTTGTGAAATTAGGGAAATAATGATGTTTTGATGACGTCATATTGGTGGAAAAACGATAAATGTTTGAAAAATCATAGAAAACAGAGTTTTAAAGCAAATTGCAAACACATATAAATGAAGATATAAAATGTTCTTTTCTTTAAAATGGCAATCTCGGTTTTTCACAATTTTGGGTTGTCGACCATCAAAATGAACAAAAACTGATTTTTTGTTTAATCACCACAAAATCAAAATTTTGAAAGGTGTTAAACGGAATATATGCGAGAGAACTGAGTATGGACAATACTCAAAGCAAATTTCAAATAAATATTTCTATGTTTGATTGAGTGATGGCTCCCTAAGTGTAAGAAATTCATGACGTCATTTTTTAATTACTTTGTTATACTTTTTTTTTGACGAGATACGAATAAATAATTACCTTTTCTGTATTTCTGAGAAAAAAAACTGGTCTAGGAACATGCCTTTTTATTTACATTTATCAATTTCTCATTTTGAGGTTTTCTGACAGCAAAATCGCTGTTCTGTACGTGGTCGATCGAGGTCATTCACTTGACCTGGAAGGTCACTCGTTAACCCGAAACCTAAAAATTGCATACCGTTAGATTCCAAACATGACAGGCAACATGTTAGTTCTTACCGCGTTGCTCTATGTTGCTTGGTTTGGAAGTTAACATGGGGGGGGTCATTTTAGGACCCCCCGTAGGGCGAAGGTGAAAAAACTCCCGTAGGGCGAGGGTTAAATATGTATATGTATCGATATCAAGAGGTCAAGAGATTCCAGGTTCCGGGACCACGTTGTCCCGTCCCCCCCCCCCCCCCCCATCCTTGGCGACACCTATGCGCCACTGACAAATGTAACGCAGAACAAGTCGGCATAACCAGATTGTCCTGTTCTTTTAGAGACGCCTCTTACAGGGACAAGGGGTTAAGAAGGGGTTTTGGGGTAAGGTTTTTTGTTGAAACCGTTTATTTTGTTACGCAAGGGAAATTTGATGGAGTAAAAGGTACCCAAAGACGAGAAAAGCACAAATCCGCAAACAAATATTGCATAAGAGGGATTCTCTCAAAGATAACAAGTTTGGCACTAAAAATGAGGTATAAGGTAGGCAAAGAAAAACGGATACGCTTCGTCCCACTGTTTTTCGTTTTTCGTCATCGCTGAAAAACCTTGCAGATGTGCAAACCATAGGCACAAGAACGGGGGAGGGGCAGGGGAAGGGCGGTGGAAGAGGGGGCGGGGTGAGCAGCTGCCCTCCACTCAAGAAGTTTGGGAGCAAATATATGGTTTTGCCCAATATCCCCCCCACCCCAAAAATATATGTTTAAAACAAAATATATATACAAATTGAAAGACAATATACCCATAAATTAATCAAAATCGAAGACAAAATAATGACAAATAGTGGACATATTTGGAATCAGCACCCCAAAAAATGTCAAAAATCTTTTTTTTTTTTAACGGAGTCTACTTCAACTGCAAATTTACCGAAGCTGGGAACAAAGCAAGCAAATGCCTCTTATAGCAGCATGATGTATCTAAAAAATGAAGAAAAAATGTGTAAATAAAATGGGGGGGGGGTTACCTGCTACTGCATCCCCAACCAAAAACATAAAGTTCCACCCCTATGTGGATCCAGTTCTGGGTACAGACAGGACGATGTGGATCCAGTTCTGGGTACAGACAGGACGATGTAGATCCAGTTCTGGGTACAGGCAGGACGATGTAGATCCAGTTCTGGGTACAGACAGGACGATGTAGATCCAGTTCTGGGTACAGACAGGACGATGTGGATCCAGTTCTGGGTACAGACAGGACGATGTGGATCCAGTTTTGGGTACAGACAGGACGATGTAGATCCAGTTCTGGGTACAGACAGGACGATGTAGATCCAGTTTTGGGTACAGACAGGACGATGTAGATCCAGTTATGGGTAAAGACAGGACGATGTGGATCCAGTTCTGGGTACAGACAGGACGATGTAGATCCAGTTCTGGGTACAGACAGGACGATGTAGATCCAGTTCTGGGTACAGACAGGACGATGTGGATCCAGTTCTGGTTACAGACAGGACGATATGGATCCAGTTCTGGGTACAGACAGGACGATGTAGATCCAGTTCTGGGTACAGGCAGGACGATGTGGATTCCAATGTCTTTGACTTCGCTAAGCGGAGGGGCTAGGTATCGGGTGTAAACATGGATACCTTGCACGCGATCGGCATTACCACACTTCGGCGTAATTTATACTCGTATTTAGATACAACTGCTCCCAATCTGCAGCCAGTTCTTGGGTTCGGAATTCTAATAATCTTAGCTTGGGTTACAAATACAACCAGGAATTTTGCCTCAGTTTGATTGTCAGACCATCGCTTCATTTACATTTCGTATCGTTCTTGAAACACATCCCCACAAGCCTGGCTACACCAAAACGCACAGCCCAGATTCAGCAGTTCGTCCAAATGGCAAGGGGCCTTGTTCAACCGCACAGCCCGACTCTTCTGCGCTGATGAAGACCACTCGCCCTGCCGACCTCCGTACCGCGGCAGTTACGGCGCAGTGGCGCACAAAGCGACGCACTAATCGCGTTTGTCGCGGCGTCACAGAGGCGCACACTGCGCCGTGATTGCCGTCGACTGCTGCGATCGTGCGCCGCATACGCCGAGCGGCGCGCGGCGCTCTGTATTCGCCGCGCTGCGTGTTTATATGCTTTGCGTCGGGTTGGCCGCGGTTGTCGATGCGGCGATCAGTGGCGCACGGCGGTAGCTGGGCCGGCGGTCCAAGGCGGTTTGAGGGAGACGAGCCCACGGGGTGTACTCTCTGAGCTGTGAGAGGCGCGCAGGCTGACGGGCATGTTTGTGGCGAACTTGTTGGCACACGGTGGTGGTTCCCGTAAAAGTATCTGATATCTTAGAAGGAAAATATGATTTAATCATCATTATGCGATAGACTTTACATCCTAAGTGATCTTTATCACCGAACAGGTAAATACCACGTTTGGCTATCCGTAGTTCTATCCGTTATCCGTACTATCCTAGTCACGATTCGACAAAAAATAAGTTGAGTTACTACGCCCTTTTTTCAATCTTAACCGGGCATTGGCTGGGGTCTCAGCCGAACGCCATTGGCTGGGGTGGGGGGGGGGCGTTTTCGCCCCATCCCCCCACCCTGATTATCTTCCGAACCAATAACCACAGCGAGACGCGCGAGACGGCAATCGCAATATCTCAATGAGACACATCCCAAAAATGCACGACATTTTCCAAATAAGGTCACATGTCAGGTCACGGTCAGGTCAAAGGTAAACATTAAGATATTTGAGTTTTTGGGCCATGTGTTCCATCCAAAGCATTAGATTGCGAATATTATCGCACAAAGTGCCCTCAAAGATATAATACATATCCCGCATAAACAAAAGTGAAATTTAAAGCAAAGGTCAAGGTGAAGGTCAGGTCACACAAGGTCACAGGTCTACGAAAGCCATGCTACACATGTTGTATGGGTTATTTTACACGTATAATTTGATAGTAGCAGTCATTTTTTTGCAACCTGACACCATATACGGTCAAGGTCAGGTCACATAAGGTCAAAATTTGAAATAAATAAATATAAATAGAAAAGGCATGTGTCTAGACCAGTTTTGTCTCAGAAATACAGTGCTGGCATGTATTTGCTTGTATCTGAGGCCATTCTTATCAAACAAAAAATCGAGCCAGGGATCGATTTTTTCCCAATTCTGAGCCATCCGTTTCATTAACAAGTCACCGAAAAAAATCGAGCAACAAAAAATACACAAAAACGAGACACGAGCTGCGTTTTCGTTATCATAAACGTTTATCTGCGACAGTTCCTGGCGCAGAGGCCGCGCCAAGTTCGTACAAAGATCGAAAAATGAGCCAAAAATTGAAGCAAGGTGGGGGCTCTGTTTTATCAAGGCACTTAGATTCATTTTCAATAATTCCTTCGTTGCTGCTGCGTAAGGCCATAGATACATGTACCTGTGCTGCTGTAGGATTATTGTTGCAGGCCTGCAACCGCGCTGCGCCGAGTAAACGGTGATGGCTGGTGTTATTTTCGCCGAAAATGAGTGCATGCCTATGCCGTGTCTGTGCGTCCCAGGTGGGCGTCGAATACGAAGGCGCGTGTGGTCTGGAGATGGGGAGTTAGGGGATGCAACTGGGGCCCTGGACCAAAATAATAACTCTAATGCATATTCAATCGGTATATGATACTGCCAGATAACCATGAAATTTATACCGGCGAAATATAACTAGCGACAATTGTTTGTATAATGCTTCTAAGTTAAGTCCGCTCGACACTAGGCGATATCCAAGCGACTTCTTGCTGTAGAAAATGGTTGATAGATATCGTTAACTTTTAATTTCACAAACATACGGCATCGAAAAATTGACCCTGCGGGACTGAAGTCTAACGCGCTACCCGTCACACCACCGAGATGACCGAAGGCGGTCGGTATAACTATATCCATAAGTTAAAAACAATTATTAACCAGCCTTTTCATGGTGAAAGCTTTATTGGTAAATACAAAAACAGACATAAAACAGCAAATCAGTAAAGCAATTCAGCTTCTCTCTCTTCCAATATAAATGTTGACGGATGTTTCCAATATACAATATTGGAAACATCCTTCAATCGCGCAACTTGACGTTAAAAATAGGAACGGTTTCTTGCTTTCCACGGCTTTTCGCGACAGGCTTTAGTCGTCAAAGCTGTTTTGCATCATACAATACAAATGTAGATGTTCTCAAATAATGTTTATTTTCAAGATAGCACAAAATATAAATATTTCCTTCAAACAAGATTATTTTTTCTCGAACTGCTGTCCTTTGTCAAACTGCTGTCGTCTTCAAGTTAAACAAATGGTTATTGCAGTGTTCATACGCACAGAGTACACATACGCACATCTACACGCTTGCTAGCCGGCGTCGTCCCGCTGTTTCTTCATCATTTTTTTTTGCAGTGCCGCCTTATATCAATTTAATTTCAGCCTTCGGACTGATGGCAAGTTGCCCGTAGGTGAATGTCTCCAGTCTCCGCGCATGGCTCACCGGCGATTCTTTCTTGCTCCGATATTGAGAGAAAGCATTCGTTTAACAATTAATTTTAACAAATTTAAACTTTAAACTTGACCAATCAACAACAAGTAACAGGAAATCACTCAAGATTGACTGTAGTAGCGAAAATCCATGAAATCGCACAGCACCATCCCTCCTACACAAAGCCGACGACGTGATTGTTTACAAATTTCTGCGTCCGGTCCGGCACTTTTACAATAGGCGAAAGCGGTAATAGGCCGGCGGATCCGCTGATTGGCTTAGGACCGCGTGACGTCATAGTACCCTACCGGCCGAACGTCAGTGTGCGTTCAGCGCTAAAAGGCCCTTTTTCGGGAAGCAATATCTCGAATGCTATTCGCCCGTTTTGCACGCAACTACACTCAAAAGAAAGATAGTTCAATTTGTATCGAGATAACCCCCCCCCCATTTTTCTCCCAACCTAGCCGATTTCTTACGGCGTGAGGGGTGAAGTTTTCGCCGCACATGACAACGTTGACCACCGAAATTGTATCCCCATGCGGTTTTTCCGCGAGGAGGCGAAGTCACGCACGATAGCGTAATCCGTAAGGCATGGGACTCCAAATCTGGAGATCCGTGTTCGAATCTCTCGCAGGAGGAAAGCTTTTCGGCGAGTGTATGAGCTTTGCCGCTTATTGCTGCGCTTCCAATGGTTAAATGACATTTAGTACCGCAATGCGAAGCACTATTCATCGCACATTTAACTATTTCCAAGCAAAATACGTCGGAGAATAGGAACGGTATTGATGAAATAGGCACGTGCGAGGGGGCCCGGTGCCTCATCTGAGAGAGACGGCCGACACACGGCCCCAGTAGGCTGCGTCCCTGTAACGCTGTTACATTGTCCCATCATTTCGTTTCATTTCGTTCTGCCTACAGCTGGTTCATGATTTCCAATGCCAACATCTCAACCATATACAAGGCTGTAAGCAAGGGGGCAAGGGGGCCAAGCCCCCCCCCCCCTGGAGGCCAGGGGGCCCTCTGGCGACCGAGCGACGGCCCCATGGGGCCGAAAGCCCCAGTGTTTTTGATGGTGCCAGACGCCCGCAAAACGCCTTACGTCGCATAAAAGAACGCCCACGAACCGGGAAAAATAATCGTAACACGGATAAATAACAACACTTGATTGTCTGTTAAAGGCATGTATATGTAAATACGTGCAAAAGGGGCCCCAGCCAGAGTGGATAGGACCCTTTACCAACTTTTAAAGGGCCCTACCGATCTGCAGAGGGCCCTTTTCGGTATTTAGAGGGCCCCTTCAGGTTGTAGAGGGCCCTCTGCCGGCCTTTATAGGGACCTGCCGATCTGGAGAAGGTCCCTGCCGATCTGGAGAGGGCCCTCTGCCGGTCTTTAAAGGGCCCTGCCGATCGTAGATCGCCCTGCCAATCTATAGACGGCCTCTGTCGGCATTTAGAGGGTCCTGCCGACCTGTAGAAGGCCCTCTTCCAGGCTTTAGAGACCCTGTCGATCTTCAGTGTCCCAGCCAATCTGTAGAGGGTCCTCTGCTGGCCTTTAGAGGGCCCTGCCGATCTGTAGAGGGCCCTCTGCCCGCCTTTAGAGGACTCTTCCAGCATGTAGAGGGCCTGTCGATCTGCAGAGGGCCCCTGTCGGCATTTAGATGGCCCCTTCCGGTTGTAGAGGGCCCTCTGTCGGCCTTTATAGGACCCTGCCAATCTGTAGAGGGTCCCTGCTGATCTGGAGAGGGCCCTCTGCCGATCTTCAGAGAGTCCTGCCGATCTGTATATCGTCATGCCAATCTGTAGAGGGCCTCTTCCGGCATTTAGAGGGCCCTGCCGACCTGTATAGGGCTCTCTTCCAGCTTTTAGGGGCCCTGTTGTTCTGCAGAGTGCCCCAGCCAATCTATAGAGGGCCCTCTGTCGGCCTTTAGAAATAGAAGTTGCTGTAAGGATAAATAAAGCTTGGATATTCCGATAACTCCTATATATTACGGCTTATCACACATATTACACTATATATATGAGTATTCCATTTACGATTTTCATGTACAAGAACTCCTAAGTATTTAATGCATGGGTTTATCGGGATTGGTGTATCATTTAATACTATGTCAAGATCTTGTCACGTCACTGATCTTGAATAGATTTGGTAATTTGTCTTTGATGCATTTAGTGATAATATATTTACATGGAACAACTCGTTATTTTTTACATTAATTCGTTAATCTTTATTTGCAGCTCTTCAACATTTCTAGCTTGAATACAAATTACCGTATATCATCAGCAAATAAATAAAAGGTGCCTATTTCTGTTGTATTGCTGATGTCATTAATATAGAAAATACATACAAGAGGACCTAAAATTGAACCCTGTGGGACGCCAATTTTCATCATTTGTTTCTTAGATGCAACCTCATCTATTATTGCCATTTTATGCCTCTTATTAATATATGACTCTATCGTGTTGTAGAAAACCCTCGTATCACAATGCGGTGTATTTTTTCAAGAGAATTGCCAAGCAAACTGTATCCAAAGCTTCTGTAAATCAAGGTAGAGCATGTTATTTCGTTATTTTGTAGATATTTTGTAAACTTCATCGTACATTTGAAAAATCGGCATGTACGTACTGTGTTGTTTCCTGAATCTGAATTGAAGAAGATTAAGGATAATATTTGCATTAACCCGCGCCCCGCTGGAGGTGGCAGAATCTGCCCCCCCCCCTCCCGAATTTTCTCAATAACTTGAAAACAATGATAGATATCGACGTCAATCCTTGAGTCTTATGCTGCATCAATTATACGTCTTATCACAACATTTCAATGAAAATGGTGGATAACTTGGGGAGATAATGACGTTTTAATCACGTCTTGTCATGTAATTTTGGTGGAAAAACAATACATGTTTTAAAAAATCATAGAAATTCGAGTTTTGACAAAAATTGCAAGTAAAAAAGTTGAAAAAAGGAAATGACAAAATATTAAAAATGACTATCTCGGATTTTCGAAATTTGTGTTTTTCACTCCCAAAAAGGAAAAAAATCACTTGTTTTTTTTTGTCGAAATCTTATTTGTCGTTGTTTTACAACATACAACGCACTGTACTGTTTTAATGATGTGGGCCCCCTTGGCTACGAGGCCCCTCTGGTCCCATTCCCCCCCCCCCCCTGGGCGAAATTCTTCCTACGCCCCTGACCATATATCATGTTTTATACGGCTGAAATTCTCGGCGCACGCAAATGCTGTTGGTTACGGTACTAACCTGTGAATAATTGCGAGAATTGAGCCAGGTGTCGTGTCTTGCTGCGAACAAAGGCGGATCCAGAACGGGTGTTTTTTTTGGGGGGGGGAATCCCCCAAAATATCACACAATTCTGAAAACTCATTGATTTTCGCATAAGTATGCAATATGCATTGAGAGCTGATAAGAAACAATTTTTCCTTAGTACATGTTGCTTATATTGTTATATATATATATATATATATATATATATATATATATATATATATATATATATATATATATATATATATATATATATATATATATATATATATATCAGGAAATGTGTCAATTTTGCGCCGATTTCAGGCGGTTTGGGGGCATGGCCCCTTCCCTCTGAATCCGACAAATGACTACGAAGGATGCGGGTGATGGCGCCAAATAGGTCCTCGCGTTTTGGATTGTTTCGAAGGACTATCTGGGTTACTGGATACTAGATTAGTCATCATATTGGTAAGCAAGCGTGAGTTTCCCTTAAACGCACAGTCGAACGATAATATTGACTGTGTAACCGCCCTCAATCGGCCAAAGATCATAGGCGTACACAAGGGGGGGGGGGGGGGGGAGGGGCAATCCCCCCCCCCCCCCTTGGTCGAAAAAATGAAAGATATTTGTTTTCATTTTTGGGGGGAATGTGGAAAATATACCCCTCTTAAGATATAGTGGGCCAAATCCGGCGAGTTTTTTGGTGGGGTACCTTATGCCCCCTGAGCAACCCCCCCCCCCCGGAGTGAATCCTGGGTACGCCACTGCCAAAGATAGACCGTAAAGGCAATGCGGCGGAGCCGTCTGGCGATTAGGGGTATTATGACGTCACCGCTCGGTAGTTACAAATGCAATCCAGAGATGGCGCTACTGTCGGGTGTTGCAACTTACGGCGGCCGAAGTGTTCTACCTTCCTATATAGCCTATTTATCCTCGGAATGATGCGCTAGCCAATCAGCGTCGCGGCTTGAGTACCTCCGCGAGGAGTTTCTCCGAATATATTCCATACCACAAGTAGTGCTATTCCAGTGAAGAAACAGAAACGTACCTGTAGTTTTATTACATGTTCGTTTTATTAAACATTATTTTGACATAAACTCCTATGCTAAAAATCGAAATTGATGCAGCTCTGTTGATTAAATGATTAAACCGGTAGGTATGACGTCATACCTGACTGGCTCATTTTTCTGTCAGATTTGCAGCCGAGTGGATACAAAAATACATATTTGCCGTCGCTTCTCATTTTTTATAATAATGAAAAATGCAGCCGGCTGCTTTTCCTTGCTCGATTTTGTATTTGCAGCCATTGCTCGATATTGTTTTATAAGAATGGCCTCAGGTCACTAAAAGCCCAAAAAGGTAAATTTAAAAAATGACGTCATGAGTTACTCATACTTAAGGAGCGATAAGTCAGTACAAAATACAGATATTGCTTTAAATTTGGCTTAAGTACTGTCCACATGTGGTTGTTCAACATATCTTCCGGTTTTTTGAAAAAAATGTGAAAATGTTGATTTTGAGGGATTTTGTTTAATAATTTTTTTGTTTATAGCGATTTTGTAGCCCTCGCCATTTGCCATCTTTTGGCGTTTTTTTATTGCATTTTGCTTCATATATGACATTTGTAAGGCCTGCTAAAATTTAGTTGATTTTTGTGTCAAACTCGTGTGTAGTGACGTCACTAAATTCGCTATATTTCGAAGAAAAAATTTCGACGAAATTTCTTCTTGTTTTGCACAGAAGATGTATAATTGATGTAGGAGAAAGTGCCTCAAGTTTCACGTAGATAGCGCTAGTATTTGCTGAGCTGTTGCGAAAGTTCGTCAGGTGGGGGGGGGGGGGCGAAAAACGCCCCCCCCAGCCAATGGCGTGTTAAACAAAGCGAAGGTAATAGGTATTGTAGATCGCTGAAGTTCACAATCAATCAATACCCCAATGCTCCATAGTGTTTAAAATCATAGTCCATGAACAGAAGTTGGATGCATGCTTTGCTTTAGACACAATCAAAGTTATGATTGTGTCCTGGCGTCAAATCGTCATATCTCTGTGCCTGTCCTTGTCCAGAGGCTGCTGAGACCATTCTCATTGTGAGCTACGTCCTGTGTCGATTTTATCTCGCCCGGCCGGGCGCAACAAATGTCCGTCGATTCTGTGTGCCGAGCTCGACAGCCGATCAATCTATATCCGGTCCGGTCGGCTCGTGAGAGCGGCGCCCGTTTTATCCGGCCACTCCGCGACCGGATATCCGGTTATCCGGCCACTCCGCCCGTTTTATCCGGCTACTCCGCGACCGGATATCCGGTTATCCGGCCACTCCGTCCGTTTTATCCGGCCACTCCGCGACCGGATATCCGGTTATCCGGCCACTCCGCCCGTTTTATCCGGCCACTCCGTGACCGGATATCCGGTTATCCGGCCACTCCGCCCGTTTTATCCGGCCACTCCGCGACCGGATATCCGGTTATCCGGCCACTCCACCCGTTTTATCCGGCCACTCCGTGACCGGATATCTGGTTATCCGACCACTCCGCCCGTTTAATCCGGCCACTCCGCGACCGGATATCCGGTTATCCGGCGACTCCGCCCGTTTTATCCGGCCACTCCGTGACCGGATATCCGGTTATCCGGCCACTCCGCCCGTTTTATCCGGCCACTCCGCGACCGGATATCCGGTTATCCGGCCACTCCGCCCGTTTTATCCGGCCACTCCGTGACCGGATATCCGGTTATCCGACCACTTCGCCCGTTTTATCCGGACACTCCGTGACCGGATATCCGGTTATCCGGCCACTCCGCCCGTTTTATCCGGCCACTCCGTGACCGGATATCCGGTTATCCGACCACTCCGCCCGTTTTATCCGGCCACTCCGCGACCGGATATCCGGTTATCCGACCACTCCGCCCGTTTTATCCTGCCACTCCGTGACCGGATATCCGGTTATCCGACCACTCCGCCCGTTTTATCCGGCCACTCCGCGACCCCGGCGAGCCGCTGTTTTCCGCTGCACCGGAACCCACGCCCCGACCTCCCCATGAATTCGGCGCCGCTTTAAATCCGGTCGCGCCGCGCCGCTGTCGGTCTCAATGGGATAACGGGAGGGCGCCGAGCCCACCTTGTGCCACCACACATGTTGAATACGGCTCTCCATTCACCGATAAAATTACACGTCCAGCGGACCGCTAGGCTGAATAGGACGCCAATTTATGGCCGAATTCAAAACGCTAGATATTCGTCGGATAGCGTGAGCGGACGTCGCTCCGGCGAGAGACTCGAGAGAGCGCCTCTTCTGGCGGCGGTGTGGAGGTCTGAACGGTCGAACCCGGGTCACAAACGGGGCTTGAATCGTCCGAGAGAGGAGGAATGGAGCTGTGCTGGAGAAAGCTTGACCCAACCTTGAATGCTTGACCCAACCCATGGCGGATGTTATGGGCGCCACATAACCTGAGGAGTTGCGGCGCCCCTAAGCCGAAATCATCATCATCATCACCATGGCGGATGTTTGCTGGTTAGAAACAGGGTTGTAGCTTGGGCATAATCATCTTGTCCTGGGGTTAGACCAAATGTTTTCTCATCACGTTCTGGGTTGTTACCGAGCGGTTGCGAAGCGCCCGTGAGGTTTCTCGTCAACTTATTAGACAAATTTACATTTGACCCGGCCCGACCCGGCCCGACCCGGCCCGACCCGGCTCGACCCGGCCCGACCCGGCCCGACCCGGCCATTCAGACGCTTTTTGGAAGCTAATAACTTTGCAACCACTGCTCCGATTGAGATTGGGTCTTAACCATTGGATAGGTCCATCAAATCAATTTTATTTTGGTATAGTACGTTCTGATAGAGGTGGTACCACAGCGCGTGGCAGTTGGCAAACGCGAACGTCGAAATGAACATAACACCTTGCTAAAATGATTTTGGATTTGTTTTAGCACTGTTTTGAGAACAATTGAAGACATTGCAATTACAATAATAAATAACCTCATTCTCATAATGTCGAAAAATATTTTAAAAAGACAAAGTCAAAATAGGGAGCTTTCGGCTTGCGCCTTCATCAGCCATAAATGTATTATTTTCCATTTTTGTCACCAGTTAGCAAAAACATAAATATTCAAATATCCAGTAACCTGCATTCGGCACACATGCACTTCCAAGATGGTGGAAATTCAAGTAGGCTGCGCACAACAACATGCCAATCAATTGGTCGAGTCGGGGTATTTAAAACAAATACAACAAATACAACCGCGCATAACAAATACCTATCTACCTCATATATACATGTATACTATACTTCTATGCATATATTCACATACCACATACCACATACCTATCTACCTCATATATACCGCATACCACATACCTATATACCTCATATATACATGTATACTATACTTCTATACATATATACACATTTACGTCGAATACATATACACACAATGCCTACCTCACCTAAAGACGAGCTTCTAGCTATACATATACATATGCGTCCTACCGAATATAACACATACCTATCTACCTCATATATACATGTATACTATACTTCTATGCATATATACACACATAACACATGCCACATACCTATCTACCTCATATATACCGCATACTACATACCTATCTACCTCATATATACATGTATACTATACTTATATGCATATATACACATTTACATCAAATACATATACACACAATGCCTACCTCACCTAAAGACGCGCTTCTAGCTATACATATACGTCCTGCCGAATTTATACAATAATTATCAAAACACTCTTTTTCCAATACAGATAAATTAATTTACGTTACCGAGACTCACGCGTGCAGCCCCCCCCCCCCCCCCACTCCGCCCCCAAACTCCCCCCAAATGGACATGAACCCCGCCATCCCACGTATCCAGTGATCGACCCAAGAATGCAAAATCGAAATTATGATACAATAAATGCAATAAATGCACATATCCACCGAACAGTCCGACTCAGATACAAAGAGATATCAGAGTATAGGCCATGAGGCCATGCGTACCAACCCGCACCTTGCCCTGGAGGGGGAAGACAGTGTAACTGTTGCGAGGCGGGGTTGCGTGGGAAGTGTCACACAAAAAAACGTAATCTACCGCATGGACTGCAAACTATGTGCGAAAAATGAGTCATACTATATCGGAGAAACTCGACGCTCAGTCAGACTCAGATTCAATGAGCATATCAGAGATGCTAAGAACAAGAAAACAGACACCCAGTTTGGCATCCATCAAACAAAACACCCAGACGCGCAGCTGGACAGCAGCAACGTCTCCATCCAAATTATACATGTGTCCAAAGACGGCCCTGATCGAAAGATTTGGGAATCCCTTTTATACGTGATCTCAAACCAACCATCATCATGGCCTATACTCTGATATCTCTTTGTATCTGAGTCGGACTGTTCGGTAGATATGTGCATTTATTGCATTTATTGTATCATAATTTCGATTTTGTATTCTTGGGTCGATTACTGGATACGTGGGATGGCGGGGTTCATGTCCATTTGAGGGAGTTTGGGGGCGGAGTGGGGGGGGGGGGGGGGGGGGGGGGTTGCACGCGTGAGTCTCGGTAACGTAAATTAATTTATCTGTATTGGAAAAAGGGTGTTTTGATAATTATTTTATAAATTCGGCAGGACGTATATGTATAGCTAGAAGCGCGTCTTTAGGTGAGGTAGGCATTGTGTGTATATGTATTTAATGTAAATGTGTATATATGCATATAAGTATAGTATACATGTATATATGAGGTAGATAGGTATGTAGTATGCGGTATATATGAGGTAGATAGGTATGTGGCATGTGTTATGTGTGTATATATGCATAGAAGTATAGTATACATGTATATATGAGGTAGATAGGTATGTTTTATATTCGGTAGGACGCATATGTATATGTATAGCTAGAAGCTCGTCCTTAGGTGAGGTAGGCATTGTGTGTATATGTATTCGACGTAAATGTGTATATATGTATAGAAGTATAGTATACATGTATATATGAGGTATATAGGTATGTGGTATGCGGTATATATGATGTAGATAGGTATGTGGTATGTGGTATGTGAATATATGCATAGAAGTATAGTATACATGTATATATGAGGTAGATAGGTATTTGTTATGCGCGGTTGTATTTGTTGTATTTGTTTTAAATACCCCGACTCGACCAATTGATTGGCATGTTGTTGTGCGCAGCCTACATGAATTTCCACCATCTTGGAAGTGCATGTGTGCCGAATGCAGGTTACTGGCTATTTGAATATTTATGTTTTTTGCTAACTGGTGACAAAAATGGAAAATAATACATTTATGGCTGATGAAGGCGCAAGCCGAAAGCTCCCTAATTTGACTTTGTCTTTTTAAAATATTTTTCGGCATTATGAGAATAAGGTTATTTATTATTGTAATTGGAATGTCTAAAATTATTTTTATCAAAAATGGCTGTATTATTATAAGTATTGATTTATACGCTGAAGCATGCAGCGCTCAGGACGCACTCCCTTTTTGCGGATTTGGAAAGGAGATCATGAACAATATAATGCAACTTAATTTTTATGTTGGCATGCATTGCGGCCTGGCAATTTTTCTGGAGGACTAAAATGACTGTGTTACTACCACTTGTGCTCCCTTACCGTGCAATATTTAAAACCTGTTTTAGCTTTACCAGAGCGCGCTCGCTCGGTCATCGCCCCCAAAAAGGCGTTTTACTGGTAACAAATGTTTGATAGTCTGACCTCTGATCATTTGACTTACTTGTGGTTTGAATAGAATCAGAACGAGTCGGGACTACATTTGTGCGTGATTCCGATTCAGCGGAATCTATTCCTATTCCATGCCAAAGGTGTGATTCAGATTCCGAGTCCAATATATATTTTGCTAGGGGAATTGTTCCGAATCTGATTCCAGTGCACCTCAAAAGCTTGACTCCGAATCCGATTCCATTAATTCCGATTTGATTTCACTCGGCATCAAAAATGTTCGATCATACCTATATTTTCTACAAATGACACGAATGACACGAGTAGCCATATTACATATATTACACAGGTATATTTAATATGGCTATTTTGAAATCCAACTTTAAATAATTTCATGAATTGTGTTGAAAAACTGGCTTGTGTTGCAAAATCGTGACAGTTGAAAATGTCGTAAAGTCTGACGAAGGTTCAAAACAGTATAATGTCTAGACATACCTATAATTATGATGCATGGATATAATACAAGCTGCTATTTCGCAATAAGATACACAGAGAAATCCAAAGTTTTGCAAGATATGAGAATGTTATGGAATGTACAGTACAATAAACATACCATGTGCCACAAGCGAAGATCATTGTATGTCTCCACCTAAATAAGTAGAATTACTGAACATGTTTATTGACCCGCATTAGGTAAAACACAATCGCCTAGCTTTGCTTTAGCTATGCATGCTAAAAAAAAATCTTCACAAAGCTTGAATTCATGGTCAGAGTGATCTTTACGAAAATAAAACGAAATCACTTGAAATAGCCATTAATTCCGATTCCGATTCCATAATTTATACAATAGATGGACTCCATCTGATTCTGATTCCACCCAGATGCCAAAGGAATCGAATCCGATTCCAATTCCAGTACAAACTACAAACGGAATCGATTCCGGAATCGGATTCGATTCCACTGGAATCAAGCACAAGTCTGCCGGGACTAACGAATAGACTGTATCATATGAGCCTTCATTGGGACAGGGTCTTGGAGGTCTGGCTCAGGTCTTGAGCGAGCCCGGGTTACGCATATATCTTTTAAATCCAGCTCCAGGTCACAGCATGATTTTGACAGTCTGACTACAGTTTTAGTTGACAGTGATGTGGAGATTATTTGAGGTTTAGGGCGCCACGACCGCTAACGTTACATACCCCAGTTAAAAGTAAAACTTTGCAAAACTTACTCCAAGTCACAGCAGACCTGTGAACATCTGAGCCCAGATTGTGGCCGACCTTTGGGCGTCTGACCTCAGGTCATATCAGATCATTACTCGTTTGACCCAGGACTCCGCCACCTGATTGGCGCTCATAGCTCCTGGAATGGCCGGCACTGGCGGCTGTCGGAGCGTTCGGAGCTCCAGCGACCCACCCGCCGCCTCGTCAGCCACCCCCCGCGGCGATCGCTTTGATATGTCACCCGAGTCTGTCTCAGCGCCGCGAGCCTGCACTCTGCCCCTCCCCTGCCCCCTCCCCGCCACTCCGCGACCCTCCCCGCCCCTCCCCCGCGCCCTCCGCAGGCCCGGAGCTTCAGCCTTTGTGTGTCGGCGGTCTGAGTTCCGCCAGCGCGCGTCGAGAGCGCCGGGGAGCCCGTCGGCCGCGGCCGCAAGCTCCACAAGTGTGCCGCTCCCAGGGGCGCAGTCGGCGGCGAAACGATTATCGACTTCATCTGGGAATGTTTGTTGCTCTTTTCAAATAGCCACCGTCGCCGACCGCATACTGAAACGCGCCATTAGGCCGCGTGCATCCCGCCAGGCGAGGTAAGCGATGTTTTCGCGCTGTGCCAGGGCGGCAATCTGACGCCAGATCTCGGGAACAACAATATAATAATGCATAACAACAGGCCTTATCACCAGTTCCGCTCCATTGCAAACGCGGTGCATCTCATCACGTATGCGGCAGGCAGAAGACTATGTTTACGCTTTCATAACAACTGCGTGACAGCGCAGATATGGGAGAACCAGTCGGCCTTTTGTTTTCAGGAAATTTAGACCCAAATGGGGCTTGAAGAAACCCACACGCGAAAAATTATTGGGTTATATTTTTGTGTCCATCTATATGTATATATGCTATGTATATATGACATATGTAATATGTATATCTGTATACAGCAGAGCATCACAAGAGGAAGAAAACTTGCATCGACGAAATTAATCAACGTATTACTTCAGGTGGCAATTATTCATTGCCTTCGAGTAGTATAATGACACTTCGAATCTTATATTTGTATTTAATCATGTATCAACCACAAGTGAAGCAAGTATTGTAGACTCTCACTATTGAGGCAGCCCCTTGCTTTTTAGCTTGGACATCCATTAATGTCCCTTCGACTGAAATCAACCTCGATGAAAAGTGTTAATGGAAAATAGGATTTCAAGTGTCAAGAACGACATGAACGCGATGATCTCCAAGCATCCTATTAGAAAGGGGTGATTGGTCTTGTTTTTAAACTTCACCCGAAAGTCATATTTGTCGAAACAGTATCCAATACAATATAGAGCCAAGAACATCAAAAACGCCATGCGACCTTTCTATGCATTTCGCTATTGTCTGCTTTACATGAGTGATCAATATGTTAGTGATTACGAGCGAGCGCGAAGCGATCGTCCGTCCTTCTGTGGTGTATGGGAAAAATCTGATTATGAGCGGCCCGACCCGGCCCGGCCCGGCCCGTGGCGACGCTTTTGAGAAGCTCATATCTCTGCAACCGCACGTCCGATTGACTAGCGGACTTCTTTGCTGAGCAGCCCCATCTAGCCTACCCTGTTTGAGACCGGTGCCGACTCATGTGAGTGACTACCACTGCGCGTGGCGCGTTCCGCGTGAGGGGTGTTGAAAAGTATTTTCTCGCAATAACTCCGCAACGGCTGGGCAGATTATGTGCAAATTTCGTGTGTGGTTAGGAACTCCTCAGCCGCCAATTTCACATAACTCATGGATGGGGTGACTGCACGTGCGCACGTGCACACCCCTATTCTATATCGCATATCTCAGGAGCGGCTGAGCCAATTATGTTCAAATTATGTGTGTGGTTATGGACTTCTCATCCGCCAGTTTCCCACAAGTCAGGGGTGGGAACTGCCTCTCCACGTGCGCACGTGCACACCCCTATTCTGTATTTCAGGAACGGCTGAGCCGATTATATTCAAATTTGGTGTGTGGTTAGGGACCTCTCAGCCGCCGCCTTTCCATAAGTCATGGGTGGGTTGGCTTCGCACGTGCGCATGTGCCCATCCCTATTCTATATCTCTGGAACGGCTGAGCCGATTGTGTTCAAATTTGGTGTGTGGTTAGAGACCTCTCAGCCGCCACTTTCCCACAAGTCAAAGGTGGGTGCCTCTGCACGTTTTACGTTTTAGAGACCACATCAACTTCACGGTTACCAAGGCAGACAGAGCACTGGGCGTGATGATGAGATCCATTCAGACTGGTTGTGCTCGCGGCGCCTTGAAACGGGAGCCAATATTGGCAGCATATTTCGGTAACGTACGCTCCATACTCGAGTACGGATGTGTGATATGGGGAGGTGCAGCAGCAACACAGCTCGATCGGTTAGACCGTGTCCAACACAAGTTTCTTATCTGGCTCGAGTCACATGTCCATACCCATCACCATTCACACTCACCCTCATATTCATATTCAGATCTTTTACAGTATTTTAATATCGCCTCGCTTGCTCAGAGAAGAGTGCAGTATGACATACGATTTGTACATAGAACCTTCTCAGGACGGATCGAGTCTTCTTTGCTTCTTCAAAGCTTGTCCTTGCAAATATCAACACGGCATACCCGCGCAGCATCGCACACAATCCTGCACGTCTCATTCGCTAGAGTGGAAACTGTTAAACGTGCCGTCTTTGCACGGGCGCCTCGCAACACCAGCCTATTCCTGTCTGCCTTTCCTGCATCAGACCTTTTCAATGATACCTTAGGAGCTTTTAGAATGCAGGTGAAATCATATGTCTGCACAACACTGGTGTGCATGGCGGTATAGGCTGCACAACACTGGTGGCGATGAGTTGGGATTGTGTGTAGGCGTGTGTGAGGTGAGCATGCGAGTTTTATTACTATTATTTTACTGCTGGAGTTTTCTCATTTACCGATCTTATGTCTTCTTTTACAAGCGTTTTCTTATGTCTGCGTAGCCTCAAAGCATGCCTGTGAACTATTGTTCACCTATGTTTATTTTTAACGTATTCATATTTACTGTTTCATGAACTCTTGTTCTATTTTAGTATCACATTTTCGTTATCATATTTGCCTCGTCTGTTTTCAACTGCGTGCGTGTGTCTGCTGCTGTCGTGTCGTCGCGTGTTTTAATTACTCGACTTGAGCTGTAATTGGGTGAATGCCTGTTGCTCATTGTCAATAAATAAACAAATAAACAAATAAACGTGCGCACGTGCGCACCTTTTTGTACCTCAGAAACTACTTGCCCGATAGAGTTGAAATTCCCCATACATTTCCTTCGCGCTCGCTCGTTCATCGCCAACTACGGCGTCATACTGGTAATAGGAGCGATCAGTACCGACCCAGTTCACCTAACATATATGGAGGAATATATTGGTATAATTTTCTTTAATGACATGGTTGGCACTAAAGATGATGAACTAGCCTTACAGTCCATATTATTTGTTATGTTCATTTGCAATTGAGCTCCTTTTTGAAGTATACAAATTATCTTCAATTACAATAATTCTCAAAACTCAATTGTTTCTCTCAATTGTTGAACTCAAGAGATAATTCAATTGTTCTCAAAACAGTGCTAAAACAAAAAACATATACAAATTATCGGCAAAAAACTAGATCTCAACGATTATACGCCTTATTGAAGCAGCTGATAGAAATACATAATAATTACAACGAATGACTAATTCCTATCCTACTATTAACAATGTTTACATTGCTCAATCTGTTCATGTACACGAACGGAATCCGTAAATGGCCTAATAATTCGATGCCAATTGCGTTTATATGCTGGAACTTCAGTATCCTCGAGTGGTGGCATGGTCGCACAACCGTATTTAAATATGGCGCCGATTCATCAGTTAAATCCACTGTCAGCATAATATTTCGTGATGTGCCGTTAATGTTAAACCCTAGCTGCACCGGCCATCTACCACTGACTCTCTACTGCCATCGCGCTACCATTGCCATCGTTGTAATGATGATCAGTTGATCCTTCAGTTGATAGCCAGAAGGTGGCGGATTCCAACCAAGCTGGCTGCATACGCGCTGTTAGTGTCTGCAAGCGTTTTCCAATGTCAGCCGCGCATCTTGCGACTCCACGTGCTGACCAAACCGGGCTGCACTTTTCCACAGTTCCACGAATCGGCCGGGGCCGGCGACTGCAGGCGTAATCGCGACACGGGCAACGGTGGTAGGCGGCCGGACATACAACGGATGAGAATGATGACTTACAACGCCTTTTGCGGATACATGCACGATAGTTGGAATGGGGAGTTATTAGTAGGCTCGCACTATCTTGTCAAAATTTCCAGAAAGTCTATCGGATTTAGCCCGACAGCAACAATTATTATCATCCGTTCCTGGAACCTCCGCCGGATTGTTTAAGCACGCTGTTCCGCATCACAGTCATGTAATGCGGTACAGCCTACCAGCCGGCCGGCTGCGAATGGCGCTTCGGTGTGTGTGTGTGTGTGTGTGTGTGTGTGTGTGTGTGTGTGTGTGTGTGTGTGTGTGTGTGTGTGTGTGTGTGTGTGTGTGTGTGTGTGTGTGTGTGTGTGTGTGTGTGTGTGTGTGTGTGTGTGTGTGTGTGTGTGTGTGTGTGTGTGTGTGTGTGTGTGTGTGTGTGTGTGTGTGTGTGTGTGTGTGTGTGTGTGTGTGTGTGTGTGTGTGTGTGTGTGTGTGTGTGTGTGTGTGTGTGTGTGTGTGTGTGTGTGTGTGTGTGTGTGTGTGTGTGTGTGTGTGTGTGTGTGTGTGTGTGTGTGTGTGTGTGTGTGTGTGTGTGTGTGTGTGTGTGTGTGTGTGTGTGTGTGTGTGTGTGTGTGTGTGTGTGTGTGTGTGTGTGTGTGTGTGTGTGTGTGTGTGTGTGTGTGTGTGTGTGTGTGTGTGTGTGTGTGTGTGTGTGTGTGTGTGTGTGTGTGTGTGTGTGTGTGTGTGTGTGTGTGTGTGTGTGTGTGTGTGTGTGTGTGTGTGTGTGTGTGTGTGTGTGTGTGTGTGTGTGTGTGTGTGTGTGTGTGTGTGTGTGTGTGTGTGTGTGTGTGTGTGTGTGTGTGTGTGTGTGTGTGTGTGCGTGCGTGTGTGTGTGTGTGTGTGTGTGTGTGTGTGTGTGTGTGTGTGTGTGTGTGTGTGTGTGTGTGTGTGTGTGTGTGTGTGTGTGTGTGTGTGTGTGTGTGTGTGTGTGTGTGTGTGTGTGTGTGTGTGTGTGTGTGTGTGTGTGTGTGTGTGTGTGTGTGTGTGTGTGTGTGTGTGTGTGTGTGTGTGTGTGTGTGTGTGTGTGTGTGTGTGTGTGTGTGTGTGTGTGTGTGTGTGTGTGTGTGTGTGTGTGTGTGTGTGTGTGTGTGTGTGTGTGTGTGTGTGTGTGTGTGTGTGTGTGTGTGTGTGTGTGTGTGTGTGTGATGAGCGCCGGTGGACAAGTGATTTAAAATATTTCGTTATATACAGCAGACAAGAGTGCAAAATATGCCATAAAAGAATGTCACAAGAAATACAAGCTTGCATGCACACAGCTCTGTACATTTGTTTTCAAGTGAATTGGCGTCGGGCGTGCCCAATTACGGTAGCTCAGAATCTTCCGTGTTATGTCAGTTTGGAGGATAAGTAATCACTTAACACGTTGACGCTATTAAGTTATAAAATGCTCCGAATTGTTCGAAGAATCCATCAAAACGAACCGCCAATGAAGGCTTTGAACAGCAAATGCAGTGTTTACGATAATGACATTTTGCAGCACAACCTGCCGGTTTTATTTTATATTTTATTCTTTTATGATTTCTGCGTATTCTCAATGTGTGGGAATTAGAGTGGCGCAGTGCACCAGTGATTACCCACGCCACACTAGCTAGCAGGAAGCAGCTTCCTTTGTTGCCGCTAAGGTGGTGGCGACAGGCAATCTAAGGCCGGCGGAAAACATTCCGCTGTTCGTTTATAATCAAATTACAAGTCACTCCACCCAGCGCGCCAATCAAATGGGGCGCCGGCTGCGTTTTGTTTGCGCGCTGTCCGTCGCCTGTTGCCTGGCCCCGAGTAAAATGAATTCTTATGCTGGGTTTATAGAAGTGCAAAACAGAGACGCTGACAATTACTTCTCATTTGGCTGTGTAACAGGATCATTTTCGGAGGAGGCGCCGCTGCTCCGTGCTGCTGCGCCATTTGTCTGGCAGAATCGCGCCAGAATTGTCACACACGCGTGCTGATTTAAATAACGAGGCGAATAATCAGGGATAATCATCAACTTTGCCAGCCCAGCACTTCTGCGCTCTGCAGACCGTCTTACTGGGCGGAAACGGGTCCACTGCTGATGACAAAAATATGCTTACTTGCTTAGTGCTGACATTTTTGCATCACGCGTGAAAAATTGCAAATTCGCCGGAAATGAGCAGCTTGCACTGCTTGCAAAATAAAACAGCGACGCTGTTTCCAGCGCTGTTACGTTCATTGCTAATATTTCCCAAACTATTTGCAGATACCGTACTAGATAATGAGCTTATACAGGGACTCTCGCACATATTTAATGATTTAAATCAACACCACCTAAGATGATAATTAAAAATATGCATTTATTATGATTTATGCAGCACTTATTATTTAAAATTTCGTTTTCATCAAAAAGGCGTTCGTAAAAATAATGCTCGGTTACGGTGTGGTAACATTCATTTTGTATTTTTCACTTTCGAAAAGCTTCAAGGTACCATATTATTGCATGAGGGCCAAAGCAAGAACCTGAAATTAGCGTTGTTAAAAAAGAGAAGCCAGATTGAGTGAAGTATGCATACAATATTCACGCACTATGCATGCTTAATAATGACGTCTGTCTATCTATAACTATAAGTGTGAAGAAGCGTCGTCGTCGTCGTCGTGATTCGAACGCGCTTAATTAAAGGTGTGTTTGAGATGTAGCACGTGAATGGCACTTCATAATTTCGTCGTCTATAACATGTTGTTATGTTGTTATCAGGGGGGTCGAAGTTGAGTTCCTACTAGATCTGGCAAGACGCCTGTGACGTATGTAAGAGGGCGCCCGAGGGCATGTTTTTGTTGAAGCAATAGGAAATGGAGCGTTTTCTAAATCTATTTTAAAACACTTTTTAACAGTGTTTTAATTTATTGGAATTATGGGAAAATATGTTTCAAAAACATATTTTCCCATAATGTGCTCATTCCCATGTTTTTCACTGTTTTCTCTAGCCATATCCCGGGTCAAAATGTACAAGGTTCGTCAGACATTTCAACAGTCAATCGTTCATCTACACCATGTAAGTGTAACGTAAATCGATTTAGAAAACGCTCCATTTCCCATTGCTTCAACAAAAACATGCCCTCGGGCGCCCTCTTACATACGTCACAGGCGTCCTTCGATGCAAACATCGTACTGGAAAGCACAAACAAAATAATGGTTCAAAGCTGATCAAGATCAAGATCGCTGACGATGACGCTGTAAGAGGGAAGAGCAATCCCGAAATACAAATAGCCATTTGTATTCACATTGCGCCACATTCCGAAGCCGGAAATGAACAACCAACGAAAAACGACGAACGAAACGAAATACCACTTGCACCTCCATCGAGTTTTATTGTTTTACGTACCTTATATTGTTGCACAGTACTTTTTACTCCCCCTTTATATCCATTCCCTTCCCTAATACAGCTCGCTGTGCGCGGCGCCTAAATGGCTGACGCGCCGCACTGCGCCATCCTTTTCCTACATCACCTGATCATCTCATATAACATCTCGACGGGCACGGAATAGCCACTAGTGCATCGTTGTATAACATCATGCAATGTACGAAAGAGTGGATGTGTCGGCATGTATAAATCAACATACATAATAATGATGATTTTCGGTATATGTTCATCAGATTATGAACTTTATTATTATTAGCCTCTCGTTACTTGAAGGGGCAGCTACGGATTTGTAAAAGTCAACAAACTTATTAACCCCACCCACTAAGGTTTTCGAGGAAAGAACAGCGGAGCAGCCGGCGCTGCGCGCCGCCGTTTTTGCCACAGGTGTTTGGGTATCAATCATCGTTTATTCGTATGCCATCCGCAAAACACGACTTTTCATGACATGTGTCATTTTACATTGTATCACAGTTACACTATTAAAATAAATCCACATACAAAATTGTCCACACAAAGGCGTTAAAAGCACATGACAGTCGGTTCTCGCAGAGTTAGTGATCTGCTGTCAGCCAATCCCTCATCCACGTACGAAACACCGTCACTGCTCCAGCGTCTCGCACTTCGCCCGGCGCCTCGTTCCATTTGGCCGTTGACCGAAATCTGAACGATCGACGGGCGTGCTCGGTACGGACTCAAGGCATGTGCAGCAGCCCCGCTGCAGAACCTCGGGTTTCTCTGGCGGACACATTCTCGCGGTACGACAGCAAATCTCTCAGACAGATCGGTGCATTATTATCATACAGCAGACGATGCACCATCACCAGGTCTCGCTCGGCAACAAGTTCGTCCACTTTCGGCCATTTAAATCCACATCCATAGGCATCATACGTGTCTGACGACAGCATTTAACAATCCTTGCGCTGTGCTTTATTATTTGTGTATACGTTTACGTTGTGTTGCCTTGCAGCCTGCCCAGACCGTCACACAATACAATATATGCGAGAAAAAAACATTGATTCAATGATAAACTTTTTTACTTCTTTTGGCAGTCGGTGTGCAAATTTTGACAGACCGAACAGCGTTGCGTAGCATCGTTGCGTCATGATAGACACGTGCTTTTAGAAAGTAAGATTACGGTCCAAAACGATCCCTATAATTTTCGCACTACCAGATGGGTGAAGCGTTGCATTGCCAAAACGTACTTCGAAATTGTGTCAAAACATCCTTTGTCGAGAAGAAATGAGAACAAGGTCAGATTTGGTTGGGTTAATTTTAAGAGTGTTTTCAACAAGCCATCGCTGGGCTTTGCTCAGCGTTGACTCGATGTCTCGTTGTAGCTCTCCCTGTTCGTTGGGGAGGCCACAGTGGATAAATTGCACGTCGTCAGCATATAACACCGTCTTGGTGTCACATAAAAACGATGTCAAGTCATTAGTAAAAAGTAAATATAACACTGGTCCCAGAATTGAGCCTTGGACCACGCCGCAAGTGATGGGGATGGTCGTGGAGCCTCCGCGCTGTGTGCAATTTTTAACATTGTGTGCAATCATCCACATTGTGTGCAATTTTTTACCTCGGGTCATCTCAGATCAGGTCACGTGATTCCACCTCCAAAACGTTTGCAGTCGTGCTACAGCCACAGTTTTAGGCTAAGTGGTGTATATACTACAAGATTTAACTAGGCCATAAGTACCTACAATTCGTTTATCTCAGATATTTAATATCGGTGACCTAAGGTCAGGTAGAACACGTGACTTCCCCAATAAAAGTAAATGATACAAATTGAAAATGCTTCTTATTCAATTGATACACATTATATCATACCAAATCGTTCAAAATCATGTTATTATAGGTCATTCTTGATGACCCAGGCACAATTTTAATCAGTGAGTCATTCAAAGTCATCTGAGGTCTTCCGAGGACACCAACAAGTTTTTGCCAACAACTTTTGATTAAATACAGATACAGACGGTAAACGGACACCATTGTGTTTATCTCGTCGGCACTTCAAAAAATGCGCCGTTCGACCCACCTGGGCCGCCATATGACCCTCGGATAACCTCGGATGACCCTGCTGAACTGAGGCAAAAATTCCTTTAATTTAAACCAATTGCAAAATAATATGATTCGAAGCGCTTTGAGGAGATATACACGATAACGTTAAAGTTATTGTTCTATCGCGCTTGGATAAGACTTTATTAACTAAAAACTTTTTTCCCAAAACAGTCTGTATGACCTTTTATAGCCTCTGGATTTAGGAGCCTAAACTCTGAGACCTGACCTGAGCTAAAATTTGAGAACACCAATGGCGGTAGCATTTTTTAAAGAGCTTTCGATTGCTTTTCCCGTTTTTTGTCTTACCTATAATAGTTCCCGATATATTTTTGGTTTTCTGGGGCAAAATCACAAAATTGTAAAATTTGACCTTTGACCTCTGGGGGCCTCAATACTGACCTGAGACAAAAAAGTGACTGAAGTAGTTTGGACATTATTTTTTTACAAATTATCGAACAGTATTTTTAATTCCGTTTCTCCCAATAAGAGCCGAGTTAGAAGGGGGCGTTCAGACACCCCCGACATGGCGTGGGTTTATAGTGTAGATGATGCACCACTCCCACTGGAACATCTCGCTCCGTTCCAAGTCCTTTTAAGATCCGTTTGCGACCTCCAAAATATTCTTCGAATCAGAGTGGCAAAATATGCCATGGCATTCTGGCTTGTTCAGTAGCATATTACGGTTCCTGCAATCAAAAACCTTGGACAGGTCCATCGGGCAGACTCGTGGCGCGGCCTTCGTCCATGTTGCGACTGAAGTCACTGACTACGTCCAGCAGAGTGTCTATGATGGAATGATATTGGCGATGAGTATACACGTAGGTATTGCGATCCGGCCAAGATGTGGAAAGACGCCATTTAGTTCAGGACTTCGATGACTGGCACATTCTCTCTCAGTCTGCACGCACATTCCTCTGAAAAGATAAACTGGCCTTTTTAATAACTTCTTGAACTGTATAACTGATATAACATGACATCTGAATAACTTTTGTAGATGCTTTTAATCAGATTCTGCAGAATCTTGATTCTTGATGAAAGATTGAAAGAAATATGAAAGATTCTTGCCCAAGGACAATGCTAAAATGGGCAATGCTAAAATGAAAACCATAGTATGCTGGCGGTGAAATAAAAATAGAACAATTGATTTTGTAGCAGATCAGCAACAACATTTCACGTGCTGCGCAATATTACACACTGTATATTGGAAGAAAGTCACTAGTCACTACTAAGCTCTACTCAAAATTAACCACAGGGAATTGAAAATGAAGTGAAGAACTATATATATATATATATATATATATATATATATATATATATATATATATATATATATATATATATATATATATATATATATATATATATATATATATATATATATATGCAAGCCATAGGTAAAAGCGAAAAGCGAGGAATATACATTTGTATTGTTATTTGTCCCTGGGGCGACAGAATTGTACAATCTGGCAAAAGTAGTCGTGAGAAAAACATTCTATCCTAATACTAAGAATCCTGTACTATAATTTATCTATTCTTCTTTATAACTAAAAAACAGAGATAATGTGAACACAAAATATGTTGTTGCTGACATAATTCCCAGTTTGAGTGGCATGGTGACTGGAATTACTACTGTATGGATACGTTTCCATAATGTCATTGCAAAACTTGGTATAATTTTGGTATACAACTCCGTCCAGCCTGTTGTTATAGGGCCTTGTCTATAACCAAGGCCCTTAACAACAGGTTGGACGAAGTTTTATACCAAAATTATACCAAGTTTTGCAATCCCATTGTGGTAACTTATGTATGCAGTGGCAATTCCAGTCATAATGCCACTCAAACTGGGAATTATGACAACAAAATATTTTGTTTTCATATTATTACTGTTTTTGAGTTATAAAGAAGAATATATAAATTATAGTACAGGATTCTTAGTAGTAGGATATAATGTATTTTCTCACGACTGCTTTTGCCAGATTGTACAATTCTGGCGCGCAATGAGGGACTTTATTGTTTACATTGAAGTGCCGCTTAGCTCGAAATAGTATTGGCCATAACTTTGTCAATTTTCATTGGATTTCTAATTGAAAATAATGTCCACACTCGTCTTGAAAAGGCACACCTTTTGATATGTGGTTTTGACCTTTTGATTTGATATGTACTAGTACCGATAGCTACAATATTTATTTTCATCCACCACATACCAATGAACACATATAAACACATTTGTGGGTAGGTATATCATATTTATATATGCACATGAACATTATGGGTATGTGTTCACGCAACGCCACTCCAACTCTACTCATACAAGGTCATAGTGTAAACATTCACACATTTTCAATCGCGGCCAATATACTCGCGAGTCGCGACCCAGCGAATGAGGTTGTTAGTGTTGCTTACATATTCTGATTCAAGGATAGGTTTTTGCTGGTATGACGTCACAACTCGTTTTGGTGACGGAAGATTATTGTGACGTCATAAGTATTAATATCAATATTTTTCCAATTATGACAAATTGGTACTTTTTTCGCAAAAACGAATGCCAGAACCGTAATCAGGACACTCTTTTCCATCATTCCACGTACTTTTCCCAAGGTGTACTATTCCCTTTAAGATGTCATGTTATACCAGTTATACAGTTCAAGAAGTTATTAAAAGGTCAGTTTACCTTTCAGAGGAATGTGCGTGCAGACTGAGAGAGAATGTGCCAGTCATCGAAGTCTTGAACTAAATGGCGTCTTTCCATATCTTGGCCGGATCGCAATACCTATGTGTATACTCATCGCAAATATAATTATATCATAGACACTGCTGGACGTAGTCAGTGACTTCAGTCGCAACATGGACGAAGGCCGCGTCACGAGTCTGCCCGATGAACCTGTCCAAGGCCTTTGATTGCAGGAACCGTAATATGCTACTGAACAAGCTAGAATGCTATGGCATATTTTGTGATTCTGATTCGAAGAATATTTTGGAGGTCGCAAATGGATCTTAAAAGGACGTGAAACGGAGCGAGATGTTCCAGTGGGAGTGGTGCATCATCTACACTATAAACCCGTGCCGTGTCGGGGGCGTCTGAACGCCCCTTCTAACTCGGCTCTTATGAGGATAAACGGAATAAAACAAATACTGTTCGATAGCTCATGAAACAATCATGTCGAAACTACTTTAGTCACTTTTTGGCTCAGGTCAATATTGAGGTCTCCAGAGATCATCAAAGGTCAAATTTTAAAATTTTAGGACTTTGCCCAAGAAACCCCAAAATATCGCGGGAACTATTATCCCTATTTGTAACAGGTTCCTGGCTACCCCCATTTGTAACAGGGGGGGGGCGCATTCCGCCCCCCCCCCCCGGTGACCTCGAGATCTACCAGTCCGATTTTCGCAAATCAAACGGCATTTGATTCCCCTTGACACGATCTACATGTCTGAAAAAATAAAATTCGAAATTTTGATAGGGGGGCAACCGGGGGGCAAAAACTACACATTTTAGAGGTATTTGTGATCTAGCACAGCTGTCATGTTTATCAGCCGATTTTAAACGCAACTAATGGGAATCGATAGATATTGAATTGGAAATTGACATATATGGCGGCGACTTTCGCAAATTCGAAAATCATAGGCGTGTGCAGGCACTCAATATGGGGGTGAAGTAATCGCGTAATAAAACATTTTTTAATGTTTAAAAAAAATGAAATGGTGTGTTATTGTGACATTAGACAAAACAGTTATAAATCAGTTTTTTTTTTGCAATAGGCGGTACCAGGTTAGTGAAAAAGGGAGGTCAAATAGGGAATAAATATTAACCGCAGGCAAGTTGCTACCCAGCACTATAAATAAGTTACTGGTCGTAGATAGTTCTATTTATGTTTTACTTCATCATATGCGTATCCAGGATCCAAAGTGGGGAGGCGCAAGACCTTTTGAGAGGTATATTATCCGCTATTATGATACTAACTAGTCAACAGTGACTATTTCACATACAACTTCAATTCACATTGCTTATTTCACATACAACTTCAATTCACATTGCTTACATATGTGCATATATTTTACCCTACCTGGACTCGTCTATTATCTTATAATCGTTCGCAAAGTACCCTGTGGTGCATGTTTCATCTAAAAACTGCAGCATGTTATGTCATTGTAGGTCCATGCATCTTAGTTTCCTTGCTATAATATGCCCCCTTTCTTCCATTCCTGGGCGCATCTCTGAAAAAATAACTTCATTCCTTCTCTTGTCCTCATATGTGCATATATCATTATAAACTAACCGTCTCTTGCGCCGTAATCACTGGCATATCGTCATCACCATGCCAGTCACCCACCTTTTCATGTGTCTGAACACGCCGCTGCAACTCTATATGTAATAAATTATGCAAATAATGGAAGGAAAAACCATCTTTTACATCCTGATAGCTATAAATGCCCCTGACATCGGTCTATTGGCTTCCCGCCAATCAGTGAATACTTCCTTGAAACCTCCCCTTTTCAAGTCCCTGAAACCGCCTCTGCCAAGACATTTTTATAATATTTAATTAACATCAACTAATTTGCACTTGTTTCTATCACCGTAAACCGATATAACTCCTTCATACTTGAGGAAATTAGGAAGAAACTGTGAAGCTCGCATTTCCGTATTATCGCCAAATATCGCCGCAGAACCCTCACAAAAACGTGCCCTGGAACCGCTTTTGTTCAGGTTAGGAACGAAAATTTTGACCCCAAGTGTGAAAATATATTTTGGCAAAAGTCCCAAAATTTCATGGCTCTACTCCAAGCCGTTCTGGAGATATTTTCGAAAAAAACATTAGGGGGGGGGGCGGAATCCGCCCCTCCCCCTGTTACAAATAGGGTTAAAGGTAAGAGAAGAAGAAAACACGAACAAATCAACCAAAAGCTCTTGAAAAATGCTACCGCCATTGGTGTCCTCAAATTTTAGCTCAGGTCAAGTCTCAGAGTTTAGGCTCCAGAATCCGGCGGCTATCAATGGTCATGAAGACTGTTTTGGCAAATATGTTTTTAGTTAATAACGTCTTATCTAAGCACGATAGAATACTAACTTTAACGTTATCGTGTTTATCTCCTCAAGGCGCTTCGAATCATATTATTTTGCAATTGGTTTAAGTTAAAGTACGAATTTGACCTCAGTTCAAGGTCATCCGAGGTCATCCGAGTGTCATATAGCGGACCAGGTTGATTGCACGGCACATGTTTTGAAGTGCGTATACGAGATAAACACAATGGAGTCAGTTTCGCGTATTTACCTTTATTTAATCAAAAGTTGTTGGCAAAAACGTGTTGGTGACCACGGATGACCTCAGATGACTTTGAAGGGCTCACTGATCAAAAATTGCGCCTGGATCATCCAGTCATCCAGAATGATAACATAATATATTAACATGATTTTAAAAGATTTGGTCTGATATAATGTGTATCACTTGAAAAAGAAGCATTTGCAATTTGTATCATTGACTTTTAATGGGGAAGTCACGTGATCTACCTGGCCTTAGGTCACCGATATAGAATATCTGAGATATACGAATTGTAGGAATTGTATCACAGGCCCTAGTAAATCCTGTTATATAGAAACCACTCGTCCTAAAACTGTGGCTGTGGCACGCCCGAAACTTTTTGGAGGTGGAATCACGTGACCTGATCTGAGATGACCCGAGGTCAACAATTTCACACAATGTGAATGATCGATACCCAATCACCTGTGGCAAAAACGGCGATGCGCAGCGCCGGCTGCACTGCTGTTCTTTCCTCGAAAACCTTAGTGTGGTTAATTGACCCTGTCTCGTATCGATTACATGACATAGGTATCATTCCTATTGACATACTTATAGCATGCTATGCACAGTGCAGAGACTCCACACATGCTGGGGCAAAAACTTGGATACGTCGGTGGGAGAGATGCAAATCATCAGATTTGTTGTTACCCAATGCTTCTAGGCAAAACTCCAGCAGCGCCCGTTACTACAGTCACATCACCATAGCATGATTGAGAGCCGTACTGGTGCAGCAGACCCGGCGAACCTGAAAGCCAACACATTTAGAATGGTGAGAGGTCAGTGAAACCACCAATAACCCCCACTATCAGGTTACAACAGCGGAGCAACGTGACCCCCCCCCCGACCAGCACCGTGAGCCAACCAGTAGCAGCAAACAACAGTGACCTATTATGATCTGCCCATCCTGAAACCACCGGCATGCCTGGTTTTACCCACCACGAATTCCTCCAAATTATATCGACGGTTGGCTACATGTCCCTGGGGATGTTGTCCAGGGTCTGAGACCGCCCAAAGTGCTCCCTGGGTACCGCTCCCTGTTTGTGGGGAGCATCATGAACTGCATGACAGATGACATTCTCACTCCAGTCTGGGTCAACCAGAACATACCTCTGATCTCTGGTGGCTCTGGCGAAGATTTTCCCATTACGAGTGTGGTAGCTGCCTATCAATTCTTTATTTTTCACCAGTGACAGCTGATGTACCTGTTTGGCCCTCTTGGAGGTCAAATTCTCCTGAATAATGACCCTATGCTTTGACTGAGGGTCCTTCTGAAATCTGGCCTCATAAACTTTGTTCCTATCTTCCAAATCCTCAAACTTTACAACAGCTCTGTCTTGTTTTGCGTAGACGGTGGCAAGCCAGGGTCTTTCCAGTCAGCTTCACTCCAAGCTGATTTTTAATGACATTTTCTACTACCTTTTTGGTTTCAGCAGGCTCCTCAGGTCCGCCTGCCTCGTTAAAAGTTGCACGAGGGAGATCTTCTCCACTTAGTATCAGACAGTCTCGACGGCTGTACTGCTCGTTGTTATCAACTAACTTCTCAAGATAGAGTACATGGGCCTTGATTTCCTTATTCTCTTCAACTAGGAGATGTCTTTCGTGTTTACCTGCAGCTACCTCACCTTTGAGCTCTCTTAACTGCAGCTACCTCATCTTTGAGCTCTCTTAACTCTACAATAAACTCAGCTAAACGGCTATCCAGCAAACCCTCAACTGCAGCTACCTCACCCTTGAGCTCTCTTAACTCTACAATAAACTCAGCTAAACGGCTATCCAGCAGACCCTCCACTTCTTCCATAATAGAGTCCATGATACCACTAGCTAAAGCTACCCAAAAAGTATTTAATTTATTAACTTAACTTACAGAAACAGTTGTTCAAGTTGATTCACAGGAGTGTCTCTTCAACACTTATTTACTAATGTGTGGCAAAAATGGCGCTATCGATATTTAAATATTTGAAGATGTATTTCACTAAATTGTTAATTTGGGAAGTATATGCGATAATAAGAATTCCAAGATGATATAAGATAATCTATAAATATGCAATGACTATTACATTACCTCTAAGCAATAAATCACAGAGCTCGCAGTCGCACCACGTCCGACAACCGCCACCTTCCAGCCAAACGATAGCATATGGGTAGCTCTAACCAGTGTGTACTGTGTACTGTGTACGTAGATAAATATATACCTCTCTCTCAATAAATGTGTTGAGTTTCAAAAAAGCGTAGCTGCCCCTCGAAGTTATGAGAGGCTAATAACATTTTGTTCATAATCTGATGAACATTTTGACCCGGCATCTGGTTAGATAAAACAGTGAAAACATGAGAATGAGCACATTATGGGCAAATATGGTTTTTAAATCATATTTTCCCATAACTCCCATATTTTAAAACACCTTTAAAAAGTGTTTTAAAATAGATTTATAAAACGCTCTATTTCCCATTTCTTCAACAAAGACATGCCCTCGGGCGCCCTCCTGCATACTTTAAAAAAAAATGTCTAGTCCGAATGTTTTTGAATGGATGGATTTCCGAGGCCAGGCCCCGCGCTAAGCATAGTTTGTTGCACAGGCCCTGACCCCACCACCCGATCAAGCAATTCCTGGCGTGCGGCAGAATTTAGAAGCGAAAGTTGTACGTGCCCGACATACCTGGACACGGTCCGCCCCGCCCTCTGACGTCACCTGACCTTGAGTGCGACCGCTGCCACCGGCCACAGGCCATCCCAGTCAGGGGCAAATAGCGAGCGCCGAAACGACTCGAACCCGGCTGCCACTACCGGGTGAGGTCAGAATCCCGGTGCTCTCCCAACTGAGCTACAGGAGCGGACAGCGTCACAGGCGTCTTGCCAGATCTAGTAGGAATTAAACTTCGACACCCCGGTCTATAACTACCAGTAAGGCGCCGTAGTTGGCGATGAACAAGCGAGCGCGAGGGAAATGTATGTCTAATTTAAACTCCATCGGGAAAGTAGTTTCTGACATACAAAAGCTCTCGTGAGCACGTGCAGAAGTACTCCACCCCTGACTTGTGGGAAATTGGTGGCTGAGAGGTCCCTAGCCGCACACCAAATTTGAACACAATCGGGTCAGCTGTTCCTGAGAAATAAAATGTAGGGGTGTGCACGTGCGACGTGCAGAAGCATCCCACCCCTGACTTGTGGGAAGGCGGCGGTTAAGGGGTCCCTACATGGACGTGGGAACCATGGTGGCAGTAGGGAACCCCCAGCTCCCAACTTTGGAGCTGGGGGAAGGCGACGCCCTCTGACTCTGTATAATAACAAGGGCATTGTTATCGGAGTTTAAACGGCGGCGCGCAGCGCCGCAAAATTTGGCACAGCTGTTTGTGCATGAAGTACCCACACGGTGTGATTTTTTTTTACCTCGGGTCATCTCAGGTCAGGTCACCAGGTCAAGTTAAGTGACCCCACCTCCAAAATGTGTGCGGTTTGGAGGTGACACAGCCAAAGTGATTGACCAAACGATTTGAAACACACTGGAACACACACTCAGGTGATAAGTACTTACAATTCTTTTATCTCGATTTGTTGTGTATATCGGTGACCTAAGGTTAGGTCGATGTCGTGACCTCCCCATTATAAGTCAATGGGGACAAATTAAAACACGTATACATCTATAGGACATGGCTAAATTTGACCAATTTTCAGTAGATCCACTACTCTTGTGCCAAATACAAAGCCCTATGTAACATTTATGTTCTTCGACCTCTACGAGGTCAACTCAGGTGACCCCTTAGGTCACGTAGGGGTTTTCTTCAATAACTATTTACCAAATCAAGGTAGAGCAATGGGGTTTTCACCATTGTATTCGGCATGCCAAGACGAATCACTTGTTGTAAAGCCCAGGCTACACTATGCGTGATTTCCTGAAAATAACGTGCGTGTTATCTGTGGTGTCGGGATTTGTGTGACAGAGCAAGTTCAGCTGATAGTAAATGCATTGGGTGAGCTACACTGGCACTCGCAGATCCCGGATGAAACGTAAAGGAAATTCCGCGGACACGTCACGGACGGAACTATGACAAGTTCAAAATTCTGAACTTGTTGTCGTTTTTTCCGAGATTGCGTGTTGCAGGGTTTTTATCATTTTGCTTGATTTCGCGTATTGTAGTCTATACTAGACTTAAACCTGAATAATGTGTGATGAGTATCGTGTCGGAAGATGAATGAAGAAGCGTTTGAGCAAATTGTGAGTGTTAAAACTTGTGCTGAAGCTGGTAGATATTTATGCAGTGGTTTATCGTTTACAAAAATGCAGTGGTTTATCCATTTTCCTTGCATTATTTGCTTGACCGGGAGATCCCGGACGTCAAGGAAGTTCTGCAAACACGGAGAACACGCGCGTGATTTTCTTGAGAATCACGCATAGTGTAGCCTGGGCTTAAGAGTTGACACTGACCTCAGGGCAGGCAAATTCTTGTATATGGCCAAACTAGGTCACCTAATATATCATTCGATGCGTCTCGACGAGAACAAGACCATGATGCAATCTGTTTTACTTGATCGTGCGTCCGTCAAAAGTTATATTTTAAAAAACTATTTGGCAATTATTAGAATGTTTCAAATCAAATGGCTTCTGCTGACCTTACTATTGACCTAAGGTCAATTCTGATGGAATCTTAGCGACAACAAAAAAACAATTATCTTACGAACGTTTTTTTTTTTCGCGCGTCACTAGGTCTTTTAGTTATCGAGATATAGACGGTTTTATTAAGGACACTCATACATATAGCCGGAATTTGACCTTTGGTGACTTCTGGTGACCTCAATATTGACCTGACCTAAAAATGACTTACGTACTTTCGATAGAACTTGTCTCGAGCTATCTACCATCGGTTTTCACTGGTCGCTGCGTTGCGTGTTTTTTATATCTTAGGGGGGGGGGGGGCGGCGGAAATCATCCCCCCGGCAGCTGGTGGTTGGCGCGAACCCCCGGCAGTGTGCGTATTAAAGGGACTATCCCACCTTAACATTATATTTGAGTTGAGATAGCCATTTTGAAGGCTTGGCATTGAAATTAAGTATGGTAGCAGCTAAAACTATTGAATATGACATGACAATGGTTCACTAATAACCTCATTCGTGTGGATGAACCTGCTGAAGTGCAATACTAAATATAAATAAATAAAACAACCACAATGATCTAATCAAAAATATATTCGAGTTTGATTTTGACATCTATAAAAATAAGGCCCATGTGTATTTGAATACGGCCTCTAAAAAGATAGCATCGTCTCTCTTTACCCAACTGGTAATGACAGTC